>JAYKAV010002821.1:236016-483471 GCA_035582835.1 Phoebastria nigripes | reverse complement strand
GTTGTGCCAGGGGAGGTTTAGATTGGACATTAGGAAAAATTTCTGTACTGAAAGAGTGGTTAAACATTGGAACAGGCTGCCCAGGGAAGTGGTGGAGTCACCATCCCTGGAAGTATTTAAAAGACGTGTAGATGAGGCGCTTAGAGACATGGTTTAGTGGGCATGGTGGTGTTGGATTGACGGTTGGACTTGATGATCTTAGAGGTCTTTTCCAACCTTAATGATTCTATGAAATCTATGAAAATAAACAATCATGAGAGAGACAGACAGACAGACAGAGATGGCAAAACTACTTCCAGTGACTGAGTGCAATTTAAAAACCCAAACACTTCAGACACAGTGAAACCACCAGTTTCTCAGGCAATGTGAAAGAGCTTATGTTCTCAGTCAAGATTAATAATTATTTATATCATGAAGAAATATTTTTGTTTTTTGAGGATGACCATAACCACAACCACCGATATCAACTACATCCAGTGCTGCACAGCAACACCAAGTCATTTGTGAAGTTATTTCCTTAATATTTACTACATTCTTGAAGCCTTGGCAATGAGAGCATTACTGTCCTCAGATTTACAGCTTCAGAGGAGGTGCATCATGTATCCAGCGTGTTTTGTTTGTCATCAGGAAAGAGATACCTGCTCTAATTCCTTCATGTAAAACACATACTTCCAGTACTGGAGAAACATGAAGATAATCTGTTTTCTCATACAGCAGAAGCCAACATGCAGAAATCACGGGTATTTTTCTGCTTTTCAAATACGTGTACACTTTGCCTCGTCAGTTTTGTTTAACAGATTCTGCCCTCTCTTGTTATCTTGATTTATAATTAAGTTGTGTGAGAAAAACATTATGTCACTGTAACAAAACCAGTACCCTTCGTGACATCTCCAGAACTCAACTGGGATTACGTTCAGAGGTCCTGAGGCTGGTTTTCCTTACAAATATTTTACAAGACAAACTTGTACCTTTTCTTGAAAACACATCTGTTTGAAATCATTCCCCTAACCCGCCCCGAAAACCCAGAAGACAGAAAGAGACAGAGAAAGAATCACTATTTCCACCCCCCTGCACCTTCTGAGCTTAAAGAAAATTTGTTGACATACTCCGAGGCAGGAATAGACGAAACAGCACAGGAAAGAGGAGGCGGTCAAAAGGATCAGGGTTCGGCTTTGCTTAAACTAATTCCACATGCCCCACAACTATTAGCTGTTTTTTATTTCCTGCTCCAAAGATTTGTGGAGAAAATAATCTGGGCTAGGGAAAAGCTGCACTTATTTTCTTCCAGCAAGATGCTGTGTTAGCAAATACAACATATGAGCCACCTTGAACGAACCAAGGTTCTTAAGAATCCATTTTTCAAACACTACTGGTATTTCCTTTCCAAAGAAAGATGGGCTGTGACTGGAATCAATTTCATCATTTGTATGGCTACAATTGCCAAGTTTCTGGAAATAATTGCCATTTAAATAGTAGATAAAATTTATTATACAAAGCTAACAACAGCTTTGTTACTATTTAATTTCCATTATTTGTTTGTTTGCAGTAGACTTAAGGTATCTGAAAAGCAAGATGTTTGCTAGGGGATGGCTTTAAGCACAAACTGTGAAAGCAAAGTCAAATTGATGTTGATAGTCTGACTTGAATTTACGAAAGGGAATGAACCCAAAGTAAAGACTGAGACCACGTCCTCCTTCTCCTTCATAGGAAATTGTAGATTACAGATTGATATACTGCTTGGCCAATAATAATACTTAACTCTTGTATACTGATTTTCATCCATAACCATATTTTACATTTGGTGAAATGAAAGCAAAACAAAGTAAATGACTGGCTCTAGACTGTGTGGAGCTAATTCACATGAAACCTTGAATACAACCCATGTTGTCTGAGTCTCTTTATTCAGTGGACTATGCTTCCAATCCTATGATAAAATAGGGTCATTTAGGAAAGGATTATATCTCTTACCCCAAACCTCTCTCTTCTCTAGGTTAAAGTGCATTTACAAAACAAACATTTGAAAAGACAGGGAAAGTAGGAGAAATAAATAGGCCAGACTCAAAAGTAAACTTTGATAAAGTTAATGGAATTAAGCCTGCAAAAACAAGAGCTTTAAGTGAAAGGAGACATTTTTAGTACAGAGAATAAAGCTCTGAATATTTTATGGTGGATAACTGTCCTATTAATAACTGCTAAGATGGAGAGAAAGGCACAGATCATAAAAACAAAAATCATAGGAGAGTTTCAAGAACAGAAGTAAATTTTGAAATTTTTAGGAGATGCTGTCTGGGACAGACAGAGGCTCCAGATGGATCTTCCAGAAACACCCCTTGTTGCCCAAGCTGGTATGATAGAGCACCTCTGTACAAACCAAAGTGACTGAGACAAAGCCAGGCTAACTTGTGATAGGTACAGAGAGAGGATATGAAGCCACCACTGAGAGCAAGAGTGTTCACCTGGTGTGCTGTAAGTGCTACGGTCCTGTCACTTGGCCACCAGATAACACATGTGCTCTTCTTTGCTTGTGTCATGCTGCACTACCTGTGGCCACAAAAGCATAGCCCCGCAGCTATCGGTGAGGAGCCCCTCTAACCACCCCTTCACCTTTAGTAACAAACCTGTAAATCTCTATTACTTGAATAGAAGAATACTACTTCCATGAGGAAACACTGCAGATTATTTCAACTAATAATTGGTCTCCAAAGCAGAGCCCATCCATAGGCCCCGTGTCGTCCCCYGGCACAAGTCTCAGCCACGTGCAGGGCTGCAATGCCCTGGTAGACCTCCCTTTGGAGACTAACGAAGTAGAACCAGAAGTGTYGGTAGGAAATGCATTCACCCTTTACTGGTAGGATTCATTAGTACCTCCCAGGAAGAGCATGCAGACACCGACTGTTGAATACCATCCTATGGTCTGGCCACTGCTCAAAAACCTGTCACTGGGGATTAATGGCCTCAGCAATTACCTCCCAGACTCTAACCTCTGGTTTCTGGGAAGGTCACTAAGAAGAAGATAGTAAGCCAACACTATTCCAGCTCTGGAGGCATTTGATCTCCTCCAGGTCTTCTGTACCCCTATCAAAAGGCTTCAGATCTGGTGATGGATACATGGGTAAGTCATTATTTTATCATTTTCTCAGGGAAACTGAAAGAGGTCAGACAACCATGATGATATTGTTATCTTAAAGCTGACTGTGGAATTGTGATCATGATATAAAGCTGAATGGTCTACAGGACCTGGAAAGATGCATGGGATGACCTGAAACTGGCCTCCTCCATTAAGTCTATAATGAACTGAGAGGGTCAGGTTGTTTTAACCTCTCTTCTCTCTTGAAGGCTGCCACTTGTGGAGTACCATAACCATCTGGTCTTGCCACTTCTTAAATTGAAGAAGTATGGGAAGACTCTTGGAGACATTAAAACCTTTCAGTGGGACCTTAATGATTTAGAAGTTCCCACCTTTCCAGTAAGCCAGCTCGTAACTCTTCAGACTTTCAGTTATTTTAAATAGTAACTGATGGCATGCTAGGCAGACAGGTACCAGCGTATGTTCTCCCCTTAGCATCAACAAAAGAGAAGGCCTGGCTGGTCTGAAAAGGAACAGTGGGAGCAGGCTTCCTTACAGTGCTGGCACAATTTCACATCGGACATCGAATCCCAGGGTTACGTAGATAACCAGAACTGAGCTTTTAAACTGTGGGCTTCACTTTGGCCCATATTACCTAGCACCACACCTTCAGTGACAACATTTTTAAGACTCTATCAGTTGTTTACAAATGCTCAATATGTCATCTCTAAAGTCTACCTGCTAACATGGGTCTTTATGTGTGCATGGAGAACAGGTCTGAAAATAATTGCTCATGCCCAAATGGGAATCAGGCTGAGGATTTTAAAATATGGAGAAAACCACATAATTATTAGAAGAGTAGGGTTTTACAGAGAGAAATAGTATTTGTGGTCACAATTATTAAAGAAAGAAGAAATAAAATGTTATTGCCTAGTAAGCATTCCATATTTAAAACAGCAGAAAGTAGGCACAATAGAAACCATATAAACACGCGGACGAAAACACYGAAGATTCACTGTTTATGAAGACACCATGCCTGTGAGCATGAATATTACAACAATCTGTTCTTCCTCAAACATACACTGAGAGTTGATAAAAATCATTTTGAACCTTCTGTGACTTTTTGGCACTACCACCTATATAACAAATTAGACTTTTTCATGTGTAATGAACTGCTGCAGTGCTAGAACACAAATATAAAATCAGCAAAAAAAAAAACAGTCAAGAGCTACAGTAATAATTCTAGGGAGAAAGATGATATTGCAAGCTTTCTACAAAGTAGAGAAATAACACTTTAATGGCAATTCTTATGTAAGTTCTTATTAAATGGAGAATTTTTTGCCACTGCTTTTTATTTTCTCTTTCTCCTTACTACATTCCACAGTATTGCCCAATGCTGTTTAAATCTGTTCCTTCCTGATCTCTCCTTCACTGCACATTTTAATACTGTACAGATAACACTCCAGATTAAACACAGAAACATGAACGCAATACAACCAGTTAACGGAGTGACATGCCATTTCACTGAAGGGCCATCTAGTGGGGGGAAACAAAAACTTAAATTTTCCTTGCATGGTACCTTTTTGGCTAATGCTAAACCTTTATAAGGTGTTCATTTCATAAATACTCTAAGCAAATATATTACCTGAAGAGGGTGGAAGCTTGTTTGTTCATGGTGATATATTCAGGGGCAAAAAGTCAACAATGCCAAATAATGCTGTGCCTTTCTTGACATTATTTTGGAAGGAAACTTAAAGAATTAAGGCATTGTGGGGTTAAGCACTGGGGTGATGAGAATCCACCAAGTGCATTTGCTTTATGTTCAAATTTGAAAAACCTGAATTTTTTCTCTCAGCTGCCTCTTTTTCTCCCCTTCACCCTGTTCTACTATATTTAAACAAGGGAAGAGAGAGTTACTTACTTTATGCAAGACAGAGCTATGCTGGACCTTGACAGTGATCTCATTAATATTTCTCCTGTATCCTGTCACATCAATGTCACCCGACAGAGGCTAACACAGAAATCTCGGTGTATTGTCCAGCAGTTTTTTGCAATAGCTAATTTCGCTAGAATATAGTCCTGAGGTTCTACTAACAAACAAACTTTGACCCTGATTTTATAGTTGGGTTTGTAAATTCCAGTGGTTCTAACAGCGTTTACCCTCTATCTACACTGAACGCAAAACTGCAATTAACAATGTGTTCATTAATGCAACTCTTCAAGTTCCGTGATACAAATGTGAGGGATGACAAATTTAAAAGTTAAATCTCAAAGCTCTAATAATCTTAAAAAGGCAAGGAAGGAGCCTGCTAGTTCTGTTGGAAAGAGTTATTTTGAATAAGAACAGCCCTGCCATTCAAGAGCCTGGAAGGATGGTGGGGTGAAAACAAGTCATATCAGCTAGTATAAAAATTCTGCATTCAGGTGGGGGTGAGAGAAACAGAGAAACCAGAAAGGGAATGCTGAAGGATTGTGGTTAGTGAAGCACCTGAATTTTTGAGATGCTTAACTAAATCACACCCACACATTTTTGTTGTCCACTTGTTACCAACAAGAGCCTCATCAAAATAATACAGTGCTCTGTTTTGAAAGCTTAAAGTAGCCTCAAAATTTATCTTTCAATAAATGTCTATACAGCTGTCACTGATTGATACGAAAGGAAGATGATGGAGTTCTGCTGGAGTTACAGTCATTTAAAATTTCAGTTGCAGTTCTGAAATACATTGGCTTGAATGTAGCAGATGTAAAAGTTAATTTGATGTTTTAGTGTAGGTATGTAGAACATAATTTTCATTTTCTCCTTGAAAAGGTTATGATAATGATAAACATGCTCTTGGGCAGAGGATAAAGACTAACTATTCAAGATCACCTCCATACCAGACTAGGACACTACGTCTGCACCAAAGTCTGCATTTGGATTTACTTTACTGTCTCTGGAAGTTTCCCAGTCCTGTGTTGACAGGATATTATGATCGTATAATTCTTATGTAAGTCATTCACCTAAATAAACAGAGATAATGATTTTACACTAATTTATCAGCCAGACCTGGAAAGCCTAAGAGATAGCAGCTGTAATTTCTTCTGCTGCCAAAAGACCCGCATCTCCAATGCAGGACTACAGAGGGTAACCTCAAAGTTGTCACCACCGCTATAGGAACTGCCACCACAAGAGCCAGCAAAAGGAGTCAAATACTGATCTAAGAGATGATTCAGCACTCCAGCCGTAGATTTCTATTTTAAAGTTAATATGAACTATTCTCTGGTAATGTTCTCCTCAGGAGGAGGAATGTGGTCTTCCTCTATCCTCCTCCTGTATTGCTACCATCGATTAGATAACTAAACTGCATATCACTACAGATTGGTGAGAGGAGTCTTATACCCTCCCTCCTGCCTTTGGTTACCAGGCTAAAATACACAACTCCTTCTTAAGCAGGGCTATTGCTCTGACGTTTCTCTCTTATGCTCACAGTTATTAACAATATGTTTAGATCAAACACATACAAAAACAATTTTGTATTTCAAGATTCATGTGATCGTGCCTTGGACTGCTGATGTTTTTGGTTCACAGAAATCAAAAGGGATTTCTTCCCCTGAAATTTCCTTACCCAAACCTGCACACAGTTTTAGTACTAAATTACCTGTGCCTGGTCAAGCAGACTGAGCAGGGGACTATAGAAATGCCTTTACCATTGATATTTGCTGCCCAAACTGTGCTCTTTTGGGACAATCAATCCAAACTTTTTGGCTGCTTTGGATGCCAGTGATTTAACTCAATGGCAAGTTGCTATGAAAAAAGGCAAATGAAACCATTTTCTTAGGCACAAGCTCAGAGAGACTTGAAAACTACAGGTGAGATTCTCAGCGGCTGCATGTTGCTACCATATCCTGAGGTCAACAGAGCCCAGATGGTTTACACCAGCTGAAGACCAAGCCCTAAAATCTGAAACACTTGATTGCTGTCAAGCACTCAAGGATTAGACAAAACTCCTCTCTTAAGGAATCTGATCTGGAAAAGAAAAACATTAGGCCTCAGGCCCAGCTAAGCCAGCAAGCGTAGGTTATCTGAAATACTGCTTTCCAGACGTGAACCTATAGCAATGAAGATGAAAATAGTAATATGTGAGATCTGGGTGACATTCTTCATATGAGTTGGATGTTTAAAGAAAATCATCTTGGAAGCAGTTTGAGATTGAATTCCATGGTGGTAAACAAGATGATGGTCAGAAGAACCATGAACATTCAAAACCAAAAAGCACAACACCATGATCATGTCACTAGCTCTACTACTTCAGCTCAGAAGAAATCCTACCATGTCTAAGTAACGTTCCAGAGACAATGCATATATAAATGTAGCTACAATTATTCATGGAATCTATAAAATATTAATAAATTGAAGAAAGAAAGAGAGCCTTTCAAAACCACTCCTTTTTTACATAATTCTCCTGGATAAATGTTCAAGCTGTGCTTTTGGAAAATTACATAGTGTAGAAAAATAGTTTGGCATTTGAGGCAAAATAATATAAAAAGGAAGCAAAAAGCAGCACCTAGAAAATATCCCTGCAAATATTCCGGGGGTACAGTGGGTGAGGAGCAATGAGTGAACCAAGAATTCTAGGGTCCCTTTGGAGAAAATCCAGAGAAAAGCCTGGAAAGGCTCCACTGCCAATTTTCTCTGTATGCTTATTTCACTGAAATGGGGGAAAAAAACCCCTCTGTGTTTATGAGGAAGTACTGAAGTTTTGGAAAAGATCTAAAGCTGAGCCACCTAAGTGAAGATGGGGTGGGTCTATGAATATGCAAAATCACAACGAAGGGTAATTTGTAACAATGTTATTTTAATGTCTATCCACTACAATAKTCTGTTCTACATTCATTTTAAATATGCTCCAGCATGCTAATGTCTCAGAAGGAAAAAAGCACATATTTWTGCTGGACCACAGTAAATTATACTCTGACTGAAAACTTTGTGAGAGGTGCTCATGTTCTGKTATTGTACTGCAGCCTACAATACCAGAAAGAAAAAGAGTAGCTCAAAGGCAAATATTTACACAAATGTCTATTTGTTTTTTCAGAAAAACATTTGTAGCTAAAGCAAAAGCTTTGACTGTGTACTGTATGTATGTATCTGTTACTTTACAATAAAAAAGACCTTGTAGAAAAAGCTACCAGCTTATCTTCAGGCACCTTAGGTGAATTTACTTTTGAGAAATGAATAATGAAACTTGCTTAGTTGAGATGATAATGAATGGAGATGCCTTAGAATGAAAAAGGAAAACAAAGTGTTGTTAAAATTAAATACAAAATCCAGATGATTACTGTTATGTTGGAATGACAGCTGAAAAAATAAATGGCAAGAAACACAAAAATTTGACAGGCAATATTAACTTGACCTCTAACTTAACTAAGCACTCATGACATAGGAAGTATACTGGATCACAGATGATACTATTTATACTAAACCCTGCAAACAAAGAAGAAAAAAAACCAGCTGAGATAGATACCTAATTTACAGAAGATGAAAAATAGGTGTTAATGGAATTTATCTGCTTTCCTAAAGAAACAAATAAACAAAGTACTTTAACCAGTCACTATGTGACATGCATTTCCCCACTTTACTTTTTTCCTCATCCTCTCCTAACTTGCACACTGCCTATTTAAAAACTTTAAGTACCAAGATCCACAGATACACAAACGCTGGAGGAGGAGGGCTGGGAAACCTGCAGG
Source organism: Phoebastria nigripes (assembly GCA_035582835.1). Taxonomy (NCBI): domain Eukaryota; kingdom Metazoa; phylum Chordata; class Aves; order Procellariiformes; family Diomedeidae; genus Phoebastria; species Phoebastria nigripes. The sequence continues at coordinate 474,680 of JAYKAV010002821.1, read as the reverse complement.
GAATAATGAGCCTGACAGCAAACGAACAAATTGTTGCCATTTAACAATTCAGAGTGGATATTGGGCATTAAGCAAGCGAATGAATGAGACTGACTCCAGAATGAGCAGAAGGGGCACCCACCAGCATTTTGCTTGAAAAGATGCAGAAAGAGCTGTCATTCAACGCATGATGCACCCCTGTCGAAGTGGACCCTTTTGAACACAGAGTTATTTTCAGGAGAGAAACCAGGAAATTGTAAAGAGAATTGGAGAGCATCTCTCCCTTCCTAAATCCCTGATCCTTTCCTGACATTTTAACAAATGCCAGAGATCCATGTAGGATGACATCAGCTTCAAGGGTTTGCCGGCACCAGCTGTCCACAGATGCACAAGCACCGTGCCACCTCCTGTTTCTCCAACTCCACCATTGCCGTCTAATTGAGGGTGTTGTACAGTGCATGATCTCTAACAAGGTGCAGTCTGTTTAGAACAACCTATTTTATTCCCATAGGCCTTTCCAGCAGAGAAGACAAATTAGGCCTCCGTATTAAAAAAAAAAGGAAAGGCTTGCTTCTTCCAAAACTTTAAACTCATTGCTTATTTTAGCGGCACTCAGAAAGGCAACAACCACCAGCCAGAGTGCAAGAATTCGACAACAGCTCTCTTCTTCAACTTTCAGCAAACAGTCTTTGTATTATTTATTGTCTAGTAAATAAAGTTTAAATGCTTTTCAGCCTTGGTTGAAAACTTGGTACCCATTTGCAGTCCAACAACAGCAGGGAATAAAGCTGCCATCGTAACATGTCTTTTTTCCCCTGTGTGTCTGCTTTCCATAGATTTCATTATTTCTCCTGGATCTGCACACATTGTCATATCTAGGGCACAGCAATGCTAAGTAAACAGGGAGAAGGGTTGTGAAATTTTTATCATCATTGAAACAACTGGCTGGGAGGTTATACCGTATTCAAGCTTTTTCCAAAGAAAACACGGAAGAGAGCAGGTGCCATTTCTCTAGAAGAAGAGCTGTGCTATTCTAGCCTGACAGTTTGAGATTAAGCACACAGACACTTGAGGTATTTAGACTTCGTTAGCAAAGAGACTGCAATACACAACTGTACTGGATTAAAACAGCTTTTTGTAAAGGGCCAGATTTGTGTGGTATTTAGAAATACCCAGACTGTACTACAGTTGTTTGCTATTAAACACATGGAAGCATTGGACAGACACGTGCCTGTACAGAAACAGAGCGGCCAAGAGCAGACACCCACGGAAATGAACAAGGAGAGGTCAAACAGATACTTCGACTTGCTAGAATATTTCTCAAGCTTTCAGGGAACCGTGGTTCAGAAGTTTCCAGTGCAAAAGGGCAGCTCCTTGTTCCTAATAACTCTCAATGGGTTTTTCTTCCATGAGTTCGTCCACTCTCATGTTGGACCTACACAAGCTTCAAGCACCCACACCACTGTCAGTGGTTCAACTATTTCCCCTCAGGTTCCTTCCAGAGCTTCTGGGCAAACACCATCCAGTCCTGGTAATTTGTTGTTGTTCATTTTGTTGGTTATTTCTACAACTTCTTTTACCAACACTTGATTTGAAGCAGATCCTCTGTCACAAACCCTGTGGAAACCTCCCCAAGCTGTTCCACAATGAATACACATGCAAGAAATCAGGAGTAGGGCTTAAACCCAAGGCCCCCAGGTAGCTTGTTTTTAAAAGTTTCTAGTACCATACACAGAACTTTTAAAATTATTTATGACAAATTTCTTGAAACTTTTTAGAATTTAAAACCAGTCAAATCAATACTGGGAAAGCAAGTGATAATTTACATTGTGCTTAAAAGAAATCTTTTAGACTGTTCCTAAAAGAGAAAGGATATTAAAATAACTAGGCGAGGAGAAAGATGTGAAAGAGCAGATATATTTCAAAAGATTAATAGTAAGCTATCATAAAATTTGGTACTAGAGCTGATGTTTAATATATTTATTAATCTAGATCAAAAAGAAGGAAGATTGAGATGCCAAGTTTATAGGTGACAGAATTACTTAAGCAGGTGATGTCAAATTTCTGAGGAATATAACGAGGTTAGATGAATGACTAACACTAGTGGTTTAACTTTACCTAGCGCCATTACGTAACCTGATGAGATAATTTCAGCGGAAGTACTGAATTCAAGTTAAAAAATAAAAATAAAAAAGCAGATATGAGCTATTGAAATAATGAAAACTGCGTGAGGAAAAATAAGACAATGAGCAACAGAAAGTACTAGGACATTTTAATTTACACAGAAGATGAATGAACATAATATCAAGATACTCAAAATAATGAATGGTTTAGAGAAAGTAAATTGGGAATCTTAATTACTCTCATAAGGCAGTAGAGTGAAATGTTCCATGAACTTGAAAGGCAGCAGAGGTAAAACTGATAAAAGTAAATTCTTTTTTCCATACAACGCAAAACTCACTGGTGGAACTCACTGCCAAAGCAGCATTAATATGAAGAGCTTAATAAAACTAATAGCACAATTAAGCACATACAACCATCATTTTCCTATGAAATTATCAAAATAGTGGGTAGAACAACTATCCATCGTTTCAGACAAAAGCATGACACAGTTAAAATCTCTTGTGGAACTCAAACAAGAGTTTGAGTCAGAATAGAGAGCAGAAGTTACTATGAAAATTAAAATTAAGCATATACAATACACACATGAGCTGAAACCTTTCCCGTTTATTATTTGCAATACTTGCACCTTTGTTAAAACGTGTCAGAGCAGTAGTAGAACAAGAAATCAATAGACAGAATTATGGAACTGCTGATATTGTAGCCTAGAAAAAAAATACTGAGAAGTACAGTCCACTGCTTGCTAGAAAGGATTGCACAGGCATGCACAAAAAAAAAGTCTCCTGTTTTTTCACCTCATCCATATAGTGAAAATAAACTTCCAACATGTAAATGTTTTCCAGCTACAGCACTGATTTCTTCTAGAAGAAAAAAAAAAATAGCAAATTCTACTTTTGGCTAACCATTCCCATCCAAGGTGAATAAATGGTTAATTTTACTGTGTTTCTTCTGGTTATGGAGATTGGGGTTAAGAGAATGCATGACATGCCCATGGTTGTTACATTAGTCACTTACACCAATACTTACGTCCTAACAGCTATTTTATGTTTCCTTCCCTTGAAGTCTGCCAATCCATGCTTTGAAATAGATTCATTTTTATGACATGGTTGTACAATAGCATGTACAAAAACAAACATGTAAGAAGATCTCCAGCGTTCTCGGGGAGAAGGGGAAATCTGAATACCTTCAACCCGATCTCAAACTGAAAATCACGGAAGAACCTCCTCTTTACATAAAAAACCACAACAGCGTTTTCCTTTGAGTTTGCTTACTTTTTATTTATATGATAGAAGAGCTATGATAGAGGAATCATCTCCTGCCAGTCAGTGCCTGGAAACTTTGCAGGAATTTCTTCTTGGTACTGAGCTTCACCCTCACACGGACTCCGGGCTTGGGAGAAGCCGGCACTCCGGAGCGCACAGCTCCCGCACAGCATCCTACTGTATTCCCTTTGTATTGACTTTAGTGCTTTTGATTCCTGTGCAGTGGAAAATATTAATGTATGCAGTGGAAAATATTAATGCAGTGCTACAGGGGAGAGAAAGAGAGGGAATTCACTAACAAGGCTTACTCAAAAACAGAGAGCACAGAAGTGTGTAGTGTGCAAAGCATTTCTCTTCAGTACCTGCAAGCACCTGGGAGATTCCCCCCATGTGTTATGCGAATGCAAAGGGAATATAAGGAAGATCCCGTGGCAACTGGAGATGGCACAGCCTGACCGGGCACCCTTCCAGGGTTGTGTTTGAGATATTGATCCCCACCATAGCGAGATGGATCAAGATCTTTATTAGTAGCCATATTAATATTAAGAAGTGATAGTATTAATAATATTAATAATTATTCTTATTATTAATAGTAATGGCCATCATCATTATTAAGACTTTTTTTGTTGTTTGCCCTAGGAAGGGCAAGGGGGACCTGTCAGAGCAGAGCCTGGTGGGTTCCAGCATCCCCAGAGGACGAGTCTACCTTGAAGCAGGGGGCAGAAAAACAATTAGCTGCACCAGAGAAGGTGGGTGAAGAAAGTAAAAGAGCATTGAAGTTATCAATTACCTCTGAGCATGCAAAGTAACAAAGCAAGCCCAGTTAAACCAAAGTAAAACGGGCACCACTTCTCAGAAAAGTAGTATAAAAAGATGGCCACCTTCTTCACAGCTGGTAATCATCATTATTTTTTATACTTCACGCACCCGGTCTATTTACCCTCCTCAGTTGTTGCCATGTTGTTTCCTTAGTCGTATTTTGTGAGTGCCTAAAAGACCCTTTCAGTATGAGGGCACCGTTATGCAGAGCACTGTGCTATTACATGCAGTCCCAGCGTCAGAAGGGTTGAGATCTGCTCAATGGCAAGAGGCTATTATTTATTACACCCTTCCATGTGGTCGTTTGTTTCCTACTTTTTTATATCCCATTTTTGTGGCATAAATCCTCTCGGCTGCTTCCAGTGACAGAGTTGCACTGAGCTCTCCCCTCCCCACCTTGTCTAATATTATGGAGCAAAACAGAAGTATCTTAATTAGAAAGGGTGTATATTATTAATAGAAAGATCCAAATTATTCACCTGAAATATTATTAAGAAGCAGTATGTTCTAATCTCATCCACACCACATTCAGTTTCCCTTACTGTTACTACAAATGTTACTTTCAATAAACATTTAAAAAAACTCTGCCACCATTAAAGTGGTTTAAATAGACATCTAAACCTGTAAAACAACAGCAATAACTAAACGCTGCAAATTATATGTAGTTTACGGTGGAGGTAATTTAGCATATCTAATCACAGTTCCAATTTTCTCCTAGAGCATAAGAGTAGGAAGAATTATACATGGAAAAGAGGAGGGAGAAGGAAGAAAATAAAGACTTCCTAAGCACAAAAACTTTTCAAAATCCTAACAGCAGGTAACCTGTCTAGTATATCGTACTTTATAAACTCGTGCCAGGTCTGCAGCTATGCTTCTGCCTTCTGTCCTTAAATGCTTGGTTAGGATAAAACTCTGAATAAAGATATTGCTAGTGCCCAGAAGAAACGTATAATGTCTGGATGGCATCAACACCTCTGAAGGGAAAGAACAGCAYTACATGTGTCAAGGTAGCGGAGGAGTGTTGGAGTGCTCCCCGTCCTTGACTAACCCCTCTCTATGTAAATGATGGAGAAAGCAAAGCAGGATATTACTAGAGCATAATTGTAACAATATTTCTGCTGTTTAGTTTCATCTTTGAGGACGTATATCCTTTTTGACTCCCTGGAAGCTGTTACAGACCTCGTCCTTGTAAGTCACCTTATTCAAAATAAAAAAAAAGAGGAGAATCGAAGTAAGAACATGGGGTAGGATCCCACTGATGGCATACTCTTTTATTTGTTAGTGTCTTTTTAAAAGGTAATATTATACTTCCTGAATGTTTTTCATGTTAATATTGTGAAACCTAATTCCTCCAACCCTCTTCACCTTCCTGGGAAGCTGACAGGAGGTACAGAAACCATCTTGAGTGTCCAGGTCCTGATACTGATTTTGGGGACCATTTGCATCAAAAATAATCACCACAGGCTTTGAAATGGAAGCATAGATTTATATCATAATTCTCATAGTGGTGACTGGGATTGTAAATATGTGCGGTAAATCTCATGATCTGCAAATAGTTTAAGGCTTTTAGATACAAAAGTGTATTTTATGATGGGCAGCACACACAGAATATGTGGTGCTTACTGACGTCAACGGTCCCAAGGGCTCATCGTGAAGTCCTCTGAACTTCTCTGTCTGAATATGGGAATAAACCCACACATTTGGCCACTTTTGTCTTCAAGCCTGTTCTATCATTTACAGAGAACAACAGATTAAAACAATAGTAATTGTCAGGATCGATCCCCTCCTCAGTTTTAAAAATGGAAGTATAACACCCTTCTCTTCTATTGTTCAGCACTTTTGTATTTTGCCGTGACTTTTGGATATTAAATGTCAGTAGAGCACTAAGATTATTAGATAATTCCCTTAACAGTCTAAGCACCACTTCCAAGTATTCCCCCCACAATAGTCTCTAGAAATGTAGCATGTTTTCTTTGAACTTTTCTTTTTCATTTTTGCCTGTTTTCTGTTGCTGAAAACATTTTTGAAGGATGTCCAAAATCAAGTCATTTTTAAACAATTAATGTTATTTCCCTCCTCATGCAGCAGGGATACATTGTTTCCTTGGCATTTTCTTTTTCATTGCTAAAGCAGAAATCCCTTCCTATTCCCCTTACGCCTTTCAGCTGATGAATTTGTTCCCTCCTTACCTCTTTCCCTAAAAAGTCTTAATTGACTTTGTAGTCCAGTTTGGTCGAATTCTTTTTATCTATTTTCAACACAGTTTTGTTTTAACCTTGGATCTTCAAGCAATCTGTTGTGAAACTACAGGGACTGGATGCTTCTGGCTGTCCTTTCCACCCAAAGGATTTGTGAACACAGATCACTTAGGTTTTCTGAACTTCCATGTATTTTGTGGGGCAAAAAACCAAAACCCCTTGTGTACTGAATTTTATTAACCTGGCCACAAATTCCAAGTTGCTGTGTGCTTATCATCTTACAGACATAATTCACACAAATTGTATCTATACACTGGAATTGCTCTACAAATACAGAGCTCTGCAGACAACGTTCTTGCGAATTCTTCATCCACTGTCCCCACCTATCCCACTGAAACACAAGCATACAGCCATTTTCTTTCTTTTCTCCTCCCTGCCTTCCCTGTACCTTTCCCCCTGACTCGCTCTCCTCATATTTGCTCAAAGAGTTACTCCATTGTGCTGCTCCTTATCAAACAGTAATTTCCTAGAACTATTAATACTTGTGACAAATGACACCATTCACAGACTCCATCCCCCAGGGCTTTGGCACTGGGCTTAGCCAACGCAGAGGAAATAGATAAAAAAAATGTTTAAAGGAAGGAGAAAAGACCTTTCTTTCTCCACCCTAGTTCAGGACACATGGATAGACTGCTGAATCTCAACAATCTGAAATCACACATTAAGACGTCTCAGTACTAAAAGGAGAATAAAGAAGAAAAGTCTGTAAAACAYTCCTGTGTGCTTGAGGTACTTCCAGTAATACTTGTGAATGACCTGGAAGTACAATATTAAAACTGTTTATTTTCCACAATAAACTTTGAAGAAAATAGATATTCCAGTGTCCTAATTAAGGACCTCAGCAGTTGGCATCAAAACATGAATTGCAGAGCAAAAATTTGAGGATTTGGGCATGGTGGGAAATCAATTATTTGATCCCCAAGCCACAGAGAAAGAAAAAAAAAGCATCAGCAAAGGAAGTTTCCTCCACTGTTCTGACAATAAAAAATAAACAGGGTATTGGCAGGAAAAATAACTTAAAAAACCAATATATTTGATTCAAAAAACTCTCTAAGGTTCAATAATTACTTTCTACCTTTTATAACTACTCTGATTTGGTCATCTGGAAAAAAAAAAATCTGGCTCTGTTCTACATACTTCAAATCTTGCATAATGTTCTACTTTTCCTTGCATTTTAATGCTGACCTGCTTTTAAAAGCAAACGGTATTTCTTCAAACTCAATAGATTATGTCTATCTGTGGTGACACCTGCGCTCCTTATCTAAACAGTAATTCGGAGATATAAAACATGTTGAACTTTCCCTGTATTACTCTTCCAGCAGCCTCCCAAGAAGGGGTTGTGCCGTTCTTTGACTAGATCAATAGACGCAGCGTCAAACGGCTGCATTACTGGCAAAGGGGTTTCTCCCCACATTTTTGGGGGGAGCTTCAGCACTGTGAAGTGCTGCCCTGGAATCTGCTGGCTTTTCTTTGGGGCTTCTTGGGGCTATGGCCCATGAAGGGGCAGTCCCTGAAGTCTGACTGGCATCTGAGGAAAACACAGTCCCGGACCAAACCCTTGTGTGTTCCTTTCAAAGGCAGCCAGTCTGAAGAAGAAGGAGTCTCCCATGGTCTCTGTGCACAGGAGTGAGTTCCAGTCTCCTGAAACAGGGCATCTCGAAAAGACCGGCATTTCACACCTTAGGGTAGCCTTCGTTCGCTCGGCGGTTTGTGCTCACACAACATTAGTTATTTTCTTGATTAGATTATTCTGAAAAGCACCTTTAGTCTTGTTTGAAAACAACTTTCAGCGAGCCACCGCAGTTCCTCTCCATAGTTTGCAGGCATTGATTTGCAAAAGCAAATCAACAAAAGGACTATACAGCTGTCATTTGAACACTTTTAGTCCATTATCAAAAAAACAGACAACATTTCACTGGGGAAAAAAAATCTTCAGCACTTTCAGGAAATGGCATTTCTGTATTTATGCATTAAGACTTCAAAATTCAGCATAAAACTTTTTTTTAAAAAATCACCATGTTAGAACACATTTTCTTCTGAATCAATATATCCTGACGAAGATGGGTGAAAAGGATTACACGACATAAGAGCTGTTTGAAAAAACTATTTAGGAACAAACTGGCTCTTGGCCTATAACATTATATAATGTAATTTCTGATAATGCAGCTTCAAGCTTTCCCTGAACAGACTATATAATCTTAATTTTTAATAGACTGTGCAGAAACCACAACTGTTACTATGCAAACCATTCCTCTGTCAAAATGCATGGGTGTGTATTATACTTCAGAAAAATAGCTGAGTAAACTATTTCTTGATCTTCACTATATGCTGTGGATTGATCTAAAATATTCAGGTGACATTTGTTCTTTCAGAGTGGGAAGGAAAGCAGCCCTGGGACTTCACAGAATAGACAAGAAAGTGCTTTGGTGCACATAAACATATGCACAAATTTCAAATTCCCCCAAAATTTTTTAAAAAATCCAACCACAAATTAGCCTCCTATTCAGCAGCAGAGAAGGTATGCCAAAGGATTTCTATCTACTCTTTCCCTATTGGTATTTAAAATTTTAATCAAGCAGTAATTAATGGTCAACAAACAGCTCTTCCATACTTAATTTTAAATTATAGCCAATACCATACACTAAAGGGATAACAATGCACTGCTGTATATGCTGAAGGTAGGAGGAATTGCACCATTCTTTTGTGTAAAATACTAAAAAGCACATCTGCTGAGCGATCGATCTTAAATTACTATTTCTGATTGCAAGAAAGCTTCAGATTAGCAACGGTGTTTTGACTTTTTCACACTGTTAAAGAAAAACAGAAAGCAATACTTTTTCGATAGAATGCTTTTTTTCTCAGAGCTCTGTGTTACCTAGATGCCATTAGATATCTGTGACATTACATAAACGAGTGGTGTCCATTTTGTTTTTCTAAACTTGTTAGCCTTCAGAACAAAAAACGTTTGCTAACATAAAATCTGTTTTTCCCATCCTGGACTTCGTTACTTTAGCACTTGAGCAGGCCAAGGAAAGATAAAAAGGGAAAGGAAATAGGAGAAAGAGAAAGAAGAAAGAAACAATACTTAAATATTTATTAGCCATTTTTCTTATATGTTTTTTGAGACGTATGAAAATAATCCGTATACATTCCTCAGCTCAATTACTCACAAATAACTTATCCGTAGAATCAAGTAAATCTGTCAGTTGTGCAAGTTTATTTTTCCATGTGCTATCTCAAGATAAGCAGGTCTGTAATATTAGATTTCCACTGACATAATTGTGCATGAATTCTGATCTGATTTAGTATTACATGGTGCAAAAGGTGACACATTTTCTTTAATATAGCCCATTAGAAAAGGAAAGGAATTGCCAGTGTATGAAATCCGAGGAGTTTGATTGAAAGACTCTGGGACTTTGGGGTCAACTCAGTGGAAAAGTAACTTGCTCAACTACCCCAGGCACTAAGCACTGTGACAAGCAAACCTAATACCCAGTGTAGTTACTCAGTTAGACAATCAATAAAAACACTGCATTATCAGACTGCTACAGCTGTATGTTAACCTATCGTATTACCTCATCTGCTCCCAAACCAGTCAAACATGCATTTGCTGATCATGCAGATAACACAGATACCACCCCAGTCCTTAAGTCACATTTAATACTAAGCCAGAGTGCTTAAACAACTGTTTATTGCTTTTCCATATGCCATAAACTCTAATTTTCGAGTCTATCTAAATTGTACACCGAAGACTACCTTGAAAGCGCTACTGAGATGGCGAAGCCAACCACTCCGAAATTAACGTATGTGAGATTTAAGGCAAGCTCTGCACTTCCCTCCATGGATGCTCAATCCACACCTGTTCCCCCAGCCCACCTCTGCCTGGGGCTTCGTGGCCTCTCCCTGCCTCCTCGTCTTCTCCGGCCGTAGATCTCGGCATCCTTCCCCACATCCCTGCCTGCCCAACGCCTGGCCACCCCTGCTCCCTAAGTTGTCTCTATGTTTTTTTTCTCTTTATGTCTGCATCTCTTTCTGCCTGTTCCAGCTCTTGCTCCCGCAGCCTCCTTGACTCAAGAGCTGGTCCCACAAGGCTCATGGGCGGGCGTCTGTACCCTTGGCGTGTGACTCAACAGAAAAGTCAGTAAATCCACAGAAAATCCATTGCCCCCCCCCAGCACTTGGTTCCAGTGCTTGACCTCTCCTGAGTCCACACCAGGCAGGAGCAGCCGTGGCAGGTCCTTGCCCCACTCGAAGGATGCTCTGTGAGGATACAGGTGGGAATTTACAAATCAGCTGCTTGGCTTCAGCAAATTTCTACTGAAGGTTGGCAGACTGCTGCCTCTTCCCCCCGTCCAGACCTCCCACCAAGCGGCATAAACTGTCCAAACAGAGATAGAGGTTCACAGGAATTAGGAAAGCCTCATCCTTCACATCGCAGTCACCTGTCTCTCTGGTTATTTTCAAGTCTCTGCTAGCAGGAGGGTAGGTATCAACAAAAATATATACTTTTTCCACACTGAAACCCAATATATTCTTCCTTGCACTTATGCTTTAAAATCTACAGAACTGTTTTAATGGAAAGTTCCCATGATTAAAGAATCGCCTCTAAGGTGGGATCGTGTGTACTGGAAAATAAGCACATTTCATATGTGGTGCACACCTGATGCCAATAGACAACAAAACCAAGAAACTACAAAAACGAAGCAGCAAAGGGCTGCTTTAACCTCTATTCCAAAAGAAAGGGGGAAGAGATAGTGCAGGATGGAGGACTGGGCAAAACTTTTTTCAGCAGAGATGATGTTGTCCGATCTATCAGTATTCTAATACATTTTTTTTCCCCCAAAAGGCATGTATACTCCAGGGCAGTGGAGGGGAAGATGCCTGGTAACAAAACTCCTGTTGGAAAGTCTCTAGGCATCTACAGATATCTGCTAGTTAGGAACTGTATGTCCATGGATGGACATGGGTGGAACCAGTTGCCTTTTCTGAATGGAAGTGTATTTAAAGCTTTCTGAAGCAGATGATCACAGTAATTCATTTAGAGGACAAGGTGCCCTGGTAAACTGCCACACCTTTGGAGCTTTTCTAGTAGTTATCAGTAAATGCATAAAATTCATATTTACAAAATGAAAAGGAAGTAGAATGAAGCTAGTTATATGCACTATTTGTCCACAAGCTTTATTTATGCCAAATTTACCTCTCTATCTGCCAGCAGACGAAACCTGAGTAGCAGCAGACTCTGCTCTCTACCACACCGCATTGTGTCCTTGTGGATGCTGCTGCACAACGCAAACTTTGTAATTCCACACCACACTCCTCTAGGACTTAAATTCTTTGGGGCGGGGGTGCCTCTTTCATTTTGTCAGGATTATATTTTGCCTGGATGATCTGTCCAGCAACTTCATCATAGATCCGCAGATCAACATTAAGTAAACAATATAAAATCTTCTACTGACACACAGATACTTCAAACTGCACACAAAATATATGCATAGTTTGCAAAAACTTGCAATTTATTTTCCCATATTCCTGTATCTTCCTCCATAAAGCACAGAAATGCCTGATCAACTATCCTGGCAAATTTTTGTAGTTGAGATCACAATTTTTCTTACAAGCATTTCAGTGAAGGCACACACCTAGCTTAAAAGGTAGATTTTCAGCTGTGCTGTGCTGCGAGCCTCAGCATCAAACCTCAGCTGAAAAACCAGACTACGACATGCCGTCCGTCTTGCAGAGAGCCACGTTGCTGGGCATCGTCTTCTCCCACAGCACCATCTCTGCTGGTCCTTCATTCTTATTCACGTACACTGTGTCAGCCACACATCTGCCACCAGGGACTGGGTCCATGCAGCACTCATCCTCACCCTAGCACATCTCAACCATCACTTTTCTTCTACCAGGCTTCCAAAGTTGTGTCTTACCCATTACCATCTCTGCTTTCTGTGGGACTTAGATGAAGACTCGTTCTGTATTATGGGCTCTACACTTCGCTGTAGAACAAGTTCAAAAGGCATCTCTCTTAAAACAGGTGTTTGGGGCTGCTCTTTGGAAGGCTAGAATGGGGAGCTATGAATAAACCTGAAAAAATATTCACGCGGCTGGCAAATACTCATGTATCAGTGACTACATGGCTTGCTTAGAGTCTCAAGTGGTTCATGGCAGCAGCTTAAACAGAACCCAGATCTCATGATTCTGTGTGAAATTACGTTAAGAAATTCTGTTAGGGAATGAGGAATGGTCCATTCTCACCACTTTTGAAGCCCATAACAGATGGATGCCTTTGGAGCTAAGGAGTAAACCAACCTGCACACACAGGAAGGTTTCAAAGAGAACCCAGCAGTAAAAGCTTTTGGTTGTTTCCTTCAACACTCATCATTTCTCTCCCCTGAGTCACAGAGAAGACCATACAGACATTTTTACTACACCCCGTTTTATAAAGTTACTTTTTGAGGAGTTAGGTGAAAACAAACCCTTGCTTGGCCTCAAAGAATTTCAATCTGCTTAGTTAGATTAAGAAATAATATTAAGGGTAGAGGAAAAATGTAGGGCAAAATTATGTCACATTCTGAAACAGCTAACATAATTAAGACATATTCTTCATTTGATTTAATAATTTATTGAATTATACTTGGATTACTTAATAAATGAGGAACATTACCCACACTATATTAGTCACAGGTGAAAAAAACCACGTACATGGATGAGTGTAATTCATTCAACAGTTTATAGACCCATGGTCCCCCAGGGACTGTCTCACACACACACCTCCTTGAGTGCCAAACTTCAGATATAAATCTCAGATTCTGATCTCCTAATACTTATTTCACTTCACTAATTTTGACAGTATTGCAGGACCACACTGGGATGAAGCAGCCTGATCTCGCTAAAACTAAACCTCTCAGAAGGCTGTCCAAGTTACCTGTTTTCAAAGGTGCACACTTTGACCATGAAGCCCATCTGATGCCCCAGTACAGGGCAGGATGAAAACTGCTCTTTGTGGAAGCTCCTGTGCAAAGGCTCCACATGATCCAAGGTACATCCAGGCAAAAGTAACTCCATGGCTGAGACTTCGGGGTGATCCAATGATCAGAAACAGCATCAGCTGACATTCCAGTGTATGGGTTGAAGCAGTCTATACCATCATCCCTCCTATGGACCCCACCTGCAGTACTGTGTCCAGCTCTGGAGCCCTCAGCACAGGAAAGACATGGACCTGCCAGAGTGGGTCCAGAGGAGGGCCACAAAATTCATCAGGGGGATGGAACGCCTCTCCTGTGAAGAAAGGCTGAGAGAGTTGGGGTTGTTCAGCCTGGAGAAGAGGAGGCTCCGGGGAGACCTTATTGCAGCCTATCAGTGCTTAAAGGGGGCTTATAAGAAAGTTGGAGGCAAACTTTTTAGCAGGGCCTGTAGCGACAGGACAAGGGGGAATGGCTTTAAACCAACAGAGGGGAGATTCAGACTAGATATAAGGAAGAAATTTTTTACGCTGAGGGTGGTGAAACCCTGGCACAGGTTGCCCAGAGAGGTGGTAGATGCCCCATCCCTGGAAACATTCCAGGTCAGGTTGGACGGGGCTCTGAGCAACCTGATCTGGTTGAAGATGTCCCTGCCCATGGCAGGGGGGTTGGACTGGATGACCTTGAAAGGTCCCTTCCAACCCAAACCATTCTATGATTCTGTGATTCTATTATGTACAATTTTGATAAAAACCACACACCTCTTATCACCATCTCTATATGAATAACTAAACTAAGCTGAAACCAAACTGCACTGAGAAGTTTGACTTCTGCAGCTTTGTACTCTAGATTGCCCTGTTGCAGGTTTGTTTGATAAGTACACATAGTCTAGCTAAGCTTTTAGGGGACAGCAGTTTCATATGCAGCTACATTTTCACTGGAAGCTGTTGTTAGTTTTTTATTTACAGTTAGTATTTAGGTGCTATGTTCATGTAGAATTTAATGGTGGAATCAAGCTATAGGTAAACCTATGGATTTATTCATTCTGGAATTTTCTCTTCACTCCACTCACTCCCTATTTCTTTATTGTTTTTCCACCATTTATTTTATAGGAAATAGCTGCCACTACAATAGATTACAATCTTCTCTTTTACAGAATATAAAAATATAGGCTACATGGGAGTTATCCTTCCTCCTCCTCATGATCTACTCATGGTAAAAATGCAGGGTGTGCTTCTGAGACGAATGTGTCTTGGCTTGAAAAGAAAGTTGGTACCTCTCAGCAGGGATGATTAAAAGCTTTAAAACATATTGTAATTTGACTCAACTATCTTTCATTATAAAAGCTTCTAGTTATCTTGAAACATAATAACATTGACTGAGAAATGCAAAGAATTTTTCAAAGAACGAAAGCCTAGAGAGAGAGTAGCCGAAGGTGCAAATGATTTGAATATTTTGTATTAATAAAATATTGTTACTGTCAATAAAAAGGTAAAATAAAATAGTGCTCATACCGTGCATCTTCCTCCACTTAAATCTGCAATAGTAGCATTGCTCACTGGCCTGATTCTGTGGCATGCTGAGGGCTTCCCGCAAAATGCTGAGCTGAAATTCTTTGTGATTATCTGAAATCTTATCTGGAGCTTGTTCAAAGAATAAAGCTATGTGAAAAGCATACCTGAACTTTTTAAATGACAAACTAAAATCTTATATACATAGATTATGCATATTGACCGCTACATTATTATAACATAACTGTGTAAAAATCCTTTTGATAGCTTGTTGATAACTTGACTTCATGTAATTTAACTGACCCTTATTTGCTAAGATACTGTGTAAGCCAGTGTTTGGAAGGGAGCCAAAAGGAAAAGAGAGAGAGGAGAGAGAGAAATCAAATTAAACCGTAAATCTGTGGTTGGCATAGGTTTAGCAAGCGGTACAGAACATATGGAACACAGAATCCAGTGCTATTTCTTAGAAAAACTAGTATTAAACTAAGGACAAATGCCTGAGCCAAACAAACTACAACATCTTTTTCAGTTCCTAAATACATAATATGACAAATAAACAAAATTAGAAAAAAAGTGTTCCACTGCTAAGCACCACTTTGTAACCGATATAAGAAGAAGTATACTTGCCATTTTAGTTTATTAGTCATAYTGCAACTGAAGATGAAAGTTAATATTCTCCAGTAAAAAAATATCCTGTGACCTTAAATTGACAGTCCTGTCTACCTTAATTGCAGCAGAGGGTGAAAAAAAAGTTACTGAAATCCAGAACATTACAATGAGACTAAGTAATGCGGTAAGTGCAAATCTACCTCGTCAAACTCCTCTCAGTACTACACACCACTATTAATAAAATGCATTACTTTTAACTAATTACATATATTTGAGCATTCATCATCCTCAGTTTATTACTTCTGTAACTCTGCAATTTAGGGTGTCGAGCAATGTCCCTCCACCACACGTCCCGTAACCTACATCAGTGCATGCCCACACGGACCTCATCAAGTAGCCAAAGAGTTGCCCTTTCACTGTGAGCAAGTGACTAATATCTAAGCTGGCTCTAAAGAAAGACACTTTTCATAATCGCCCAACAATCTGCTAAGTGAAAACATATGGATAGGCTTAGGTAAAGCCTGCCAGGGGTCTTTAGTGAATGGAAAACAGGTGCTGAGTTCTGTGCCATGTAATACCCCATTTACCGTTAAGTCCAAAGGTTACAGGACTAATAGCTGCCTTGTGGTAATCAGGGAAAGCAAAGACACTGGCCATGGTCAAACATCTGGGACATATTTTACATACTTGCAACATATGCTTCAGTTTCAATTAAAGTGAGGCTTTGGCACATTTATTAATCTTTTTACTTTTATCGCATAAGAAGACCCATTTACCTGACTGTTCTATTATACCGTATGAAAAAACAGAGAAATAATAAAAGCCAGAGGCCACTACCAGCTGGTGTTACAAAATGTGCATWTGTTTTCTCACACAACTTCATTTTGCACATAGCTTTAAGAAAACACATACATGAATTAAAATAATACAAAACTGCACCTTTCCATTTTGACAAAAAGATGTAAGAGGAACAGCAGTAGTTAACAGAGTCTGTCTAGTGCACCAGAAAGGAAAAAAAACACCCTACCAGCTTCTAATGACAAACAACTCAGTCCTAACTATGCACGTACGTTTTACAGTTTAGCCCAGTGCAAAATAATGCCCACTGAGGAGACTACTGAATATACATGGTAGTCCACACATCCTTATTTTAAGAAGTGTAATTTTCTTTTCCATTCAAACAGCATATTCAATCACGAGAACTCAGAATGTTTGCAATAACGAATACAGCTTTGAATTTATGAAAAGCAAGCTAAACACCTTCTGTATAGAAAGGCAGCTCTTAAATATTCAATAAAAGGGGTCACTGAATGCACGTGGTAACATCAGTACTCACTTCTATTCAACCTTGGTAACTAGATCTAGAAAAATGTTTGAACTCCGGCGTCAATTTGAGAAAGCTGAATATTAGATCACAACATTGAAACCTAGAGTGATATTTCTAATTGGGTCTGTTTTGTCCAGCATCTGTTAATTGCCAGAGAAYTGGGAGGTGGGGGGGCTGACCCCCCTCCTCATCTTCCCTTTTAAAGCAGTTTGTTTAGCAATTTCCAAAAACCACCAAGCGGTAACTACATAGGCTGGCTTAAACTACAGGCAGTCAAGCACTACTCTTTGTGAACTAATCACAGTTATTAAAATATCCAGGAATACACACTCTACTGGCATGATACTTTTGCACCAGCTCTAATAATAAAGCAGGAAGAAACGGGAGAAAATGGCTTCAAATGGATGGCAGATCAGTGTTTATCAGAAGAGAAATGATGATTCAAAGCCAGCATGTTGAGTTAAAATACAAGCTCTCCACAGCTACCTGACTGACCTTTGCAATAAATCATATATTTTATTGCCAGAAGTGTATGCTCATATCATTTAGTCTTAAAAACCATCATGTGCGTGTTTTGTAAAAGAAGGTTTTGTTACTACAGTGTTTGCCGATTCTGAAATGATGTAGCTAACGATTTAAATGATGTATAGAAGAATTTCACATAATAACTTTCTGTCAATTGTAAAATGTTTGAACTGGCAATGGAATGAGGAAAATACTCCTTTTTTTATCATCTCTCAGATCTTAGGTGTTAGCTAACAGAAAAATAATCATTSAGGGGATTAACTAATCACGGTGAATTTTCTGACATTTCAAATGCTGCTGCCAGCATATGAATTCTTACAGTGGTATATAACTGTACATCTCAACTAGAAACAAAGGTCAAGGGCATAAATTAAGATACACTGTTTTTCTCCTCTCAAAAAAAAAAAAATTCATTGCTTTACTACAACAGAAGTGGGGGAACATCTGTGAAGGTGAAAATCACCTGTATTTTAATTCAGAGTTCTTGTAAAATCATCTGGTTTTCCCCTTTTCTCTTCTGCCACAAATATCACCTTCCTGGTATGAAAATACCAGCAACAGCGGGGCTGTCTTCGCGGTCTCACCAGAAAGCTGTCCCGCCAGCGCCAGCCATTGCTTCAGTGGTGCAAGGTCATTCTAATTTCTTTTCTCTGGTTTTTCCCTCTCCCTGGGGGACAACCAATCCAAGCAGTCCCATAGCTTGGCTCAATAAGATGTGGAAATGAGCTGTTATTTACTGTGGTTGCAATCCTCAACCCAACCAGCAGCCTCCAAGCTGAACCGCGTTTGCTCAAATAGCTGAATGATCTGCAACAGTTTCCCGGCTCGCTGGGCCACAATGCCAACTTCAAATCAAGTGGACGTCTATGAGAATTGTGATTATTTAAATGTCATACAGAGTGCAAAACATTTCAGTCATTCTTCTACCAAGTAATTGTTTGAAAATTATAGACGTCAATATCCCATCTTTAACCAGTATGGAGTTGCTATTTCTACACCACTTTTCCCCTAAAGTGCAGCCCTATTTGTAATACTCAAGACAGGACAAATTTTTGTCCTTCAAAAACAGTTGTCACTGCAGTTATCTTCGCAAGAGCTATCAAGTTCCAGACAGGCTGAATTATTTTTGTTCCTGGCAGAAAAAATATTTGACCCAGCTCTGGACCAAGGAAAAAAAAAAAAGGCAGGATTTATAGTCCTCTATCCTTTCCTGCAACACACTGTAGCATTGTTAGGATGATAAACAGCTCTGTCCAATTTTCTGGACTAAAACACTTCAACTCCTTTTTTAACTGTCTGTAAAAACAGTGTCATGTCTAAATTCTCCCATCCCCAGATACCCAAGTGCTAGGAAAGATAATTACCTTGTCATCTCTGTCATCCTCTTCTTCCTCGTCCTCTAGCATGTCCTCCACTACCTGCAGACAGAAACAGTAGTAGTTGTCATGATTTAAAAAGGAAGAGTTTTGTTCTGTCAATTCTAAACCTTTTGTAGATGAAAACTTTATTAACATTTGAAATAAATGCACAGAAGGAAAATGTACAACTAGGAAAAAACACTTGATCTAGAGATTCAAATTTAGGGAAGTGTTATAGCTTTAATTGACCTACATTAGGGAATTATATACTGAAAACTCTTCCTGTACAAAATGCTTGCTTGACAATTTAAGTATTTAAAAGGTAGTTCAAAATTCAATGTATGATTGTTTTAACTAAAGGAATCCTTTGTCAGCTCCACTGGTGCCTATGCAGCACACACAAATGCTTCATTTAAATTTACTGTTACCTATGGAAACGTGCAACATTTTTAATAGAATTTACAGCATTCACCAAGAGATTTTTGAAGAATACAAAGCTGGGAATGAATTCATACTAGCTTATCTGCGTACGATCTACAACAATGATATATACCATATGCTCTATCAGCATTAGCACTATGTTTCTTAATAGTGATTTTATACAATCTGTGCATCTAACTTTCTGCACATTCATTGCTAGTTGCAGTTGCCACATGTCTGCATCTACGTATTTTTCCATTTAAACAGTCTTTTCAGTCTAACACTATGAAATATACACATACATTCAATTCATTCTCCAAGTATTAATAATTATTAATCACAGCATGAGCATGAAATGAACCACTATTACATCTAGTTTACAGAGAGATTAAATGACTTTCTGAAGACGGTCAGTGGCAGATTCAGACTTAAAACTCACAAATCCCTCTCTCATAACACCGCGATCAAGTCTTCAGCCTACATTACGGGGAAAATTCTCTGTTGGTGGAATTGAAATAGAGTTGTACGTCCTTATAACCAGAAAATAATGTGGCTCTCTACATCATTATTTATATGTAAGTACTTATTAGGATGTAAGAACATCCATAATGAAGGTCAGCAAAGATCCACCTAGCCCAGTCTCATACTATGGATGCAGAAAGTGTATACTATGTATTATAAAATATGCATAAAAAGGATAAGAGAAGGAAGAACTCATTGATATGAAACATTAATACTTTGGCCTATTTTACAGACTTGCCACCAAATAAAATGATAGTTTACTTTGTTACATAGGTGAAGCTACAAACGGTTTTAGTTTACTTGTCATTTAAGACAACACATTAAAATTATACCTTCATAATCACCCCCCCAAACACAGCTGCAAGGACATTCTCTTCAAGTCCAAATCCATGTCCAAGAACTAAACTGACTTTAACACTATCGAAGAGCCAAATTCAGGAGAGAGAAGAACTTAGAAAAGAAAAGTGTGTGTATCAGATGCCTTTCTCTGAGTTAGCTCAACCATCAAGAAGATCCCAGTTAATCATGTTACATGGGCCCATGCAAAACGTAAACAACACACAGATCTATTTAACATGCACAGAGCACTCTGCACACATGCAAGTCAACTGCACAGTTCAAAACATTTCCAGTTTCAGCTGCTCATCCTTGTTTGAAGCCAGTCCCAAAACACCTCCAACAACGAGCCTGGCACTTTGGAGGGGAAGGAGCCTCCAATTCTGTCTACTGGCTACTCTGTCCTGGAGCTTAGAATCAAAAGAAAGACTAGAAACACAAAGAAACAGTAAAGAGTGAGCATGTCCAAAAGCCCAAGGAAGAAGCATGACCTGAGCAATTAAGGAACAATTACTCTTGAATTCTTTCCTGCCCAGAAGAATAATTTTATCAGGAGGAGCCTGACTGACCGAATCTTCTGCAGCCTCTGACCTGATGCCAGCCAGGCAGATGTATTTGTGAATCCGCTCAGGCTGAAGAAGGAATCAAGGTTGGGCTCTAGCTGCTATCCGTGAGGAAGAAGCCTCCCTCACCAGTTTCTCCTCTGTCTCCCATTTAGGCCAGCTCTGCTCCACTTCTTAAAGAAAGGGGATCAGAGACAGTGCCCAGAGAGTTTGGGATGGTCACACCTCTCAGCACTGAGAGAGGGAAATGTTGAAAGCATGTTGTCGAAATGCTTGTCAGCTCCTGCTTAGCTCAGTATGCCACTTTACGCATCCCATTTGGAGGTGTCCGAGAGGTCCTGTCTTCATGGACCTCTCTGTGGAAGCAAAGGCATTTTCAGTTTCCCATGCACCTGCATCACCTCCTTGTTCCTCTCCTCTCCTGGTAGCTCACTGTCATCTTCCCTGGGCTGTTCCAAGTGTTTGGGGAGCTAAGCTGTAAACTACATCACTGGACTGATCGAGTTCTTCAAAAAAACCCACCCTAAAACTTTCAATGTGGATGGTTTCAGTGACCAGTTTATCGAGCGGCTCCAGAAACGCTGGCATCAGTTCTACCAAGGAAATGGCGAACTGAGAAGAGGGGACAAAAGCAAGCTGTTAAGGGCTGCAGTGAGATGGAAACCCTCTTAAATCAGTCTTGCCACAAGCAAAAAAGTCTGTAATTACATCATTAGGTGACTAAGGCCCAAGGTATAAACCTGAATCTGTTGACTCAGATACTGCCTACGCCTGGAGCTGACTAAACTCACTAGGTCTCTTACTTTTCAACATTAATATTCCCCAGACACTTAAAGATGTCTTTTATGTACATCCAGAAATTCCTTGTCTTGACAGGATTGAACAGCAGAATGCATATCTCACATTAGAGCTAAAGTTAGCATGGAGACAATTAGTTGAATTGGAAACCTCTAAAATTGTTGCAAATGATGGCACCTCACTGAAATCACTTGCATGACAATACCCATTCTAAATTATCCGGATAATAATACTTCAAACTCACATTTTTTTTTCTTCCCCATCTAATGATCTCAAACCACTTTACAAGCTTCTATAGAGTGGCAAAATTTTAACTTGTTCAAAGGACATAAAAAGTCCTTTGAAATCACCTGAAGCCCAGGACTGAGCACAGATTTCCAGCTCCCCCATTCCATTTTTTAATTCAAAAGCCACTACCAGTCTATGCTCTTGTTCTAGGTTACTCATATCATCAATTACATTGAGCTTTAGAGTATTGAATTGTCTGGAAAGGAAAACAGAATTCAATTATTGTAGCAAAATAAAATGTAGTAAAAGTGTTCCTACGCCCCAGATGCATAAATGATTCTTTAAAGTATATGAAACTTAGCCCATGCTTTCACTTGCCTTGAAATTCAAAAGGAAGAGTTAAAAGAAAAAAAACCCATGAACATTTAGACAATACGGACACAACAATACAATTTATTAAATCACCAGAACAAGTGCTTTCAGAACTTTGACCCAAATTAAAACAACACATGTAGATTCTTCATAATCTTATGATATATGAAGAATAGGTACGCTGAAGCCTTACAAAAGCTGTATACTGAAGAACAATCTATTTCTGCAGAACAAAGCAAGGCTGTTCAAGAGAGGTACAGTGAATCTGAGCAACAGATTTCAGTTTAACATTGTAGTAAATGTAGAAAAAAAATGCACAATGGAATATTTTCTCCTTTCATTCTGCCTCGTTGCTATTCAAATAAAGTGCACATGTGCTGCTTTGGTTTGAAGGAACACAGTAGTTATTCGGATCTCTGTGTCAAGCATTGTACCTGGGGGAGGTATGATGGGGGGAGGAAGGAGACAGGGAAGGAGGTGGAGGAGAGAGAGGGAGGACAGGAAAAAAGCATATGAAGATAAAATGAAACATTAGAGTTATTTTATTAAAAGTTCTATGGCAAAAATCTTAGATTGCCCCTAGAATACTCACTCTAAATTATGCCTTCCGATACCTTGCTTGAAATCAAGTAGTATTAATCAAACAAAGGAAGGGCACTGGGGAAATCAGAAAGATCTAATGCAAGCAGTTAAAAGTGACATGACCTTCTGTAATGTCACTTGTCACAGACTTATATGCCGCATACTGGTAGGTCTTGAAAGAACCTGTTTCTTGGTACTGTCCCTTGAATGTAATACTAATACATATGACATTTTAAAAAACACACGTAGACGGCCTCAAATACAGCATGTCAGCTACTTCACAGCCAAACAGTAAGCAGATGATGTTTAAATGTTGCGAAGTAAGATCCTTCCTGTGCAAAACAGCCCTATTAAAAGCTTATTCATCAGGAGCATGCAGTCTAATTCCTACGTACTGCCATTGCTCCTGGTCCATTGCCACCCTCTTTGAGGAACTCAGTCTATAAATACCGTACGATTCATAACCCATAGGCGATGGGAGGAGCATCTGTTCTGCCGCAGCAGCAACGGGGCGCAGCTTCGTTACACCAGGTCACCCGAAGGAAGCACAGCCACCACGTTTGCAGGCTGAAGAAAACCCCAGTGTTTGTGGGCTAGAACGCGGTCTTCTGAGGAAGCTGACAATTAAGTACCACTTGCATTTATTCTAAAGATGATCTGTTGGCTAACAAAGYGGGTAGGATTTCTGAGAAAATAATTCACTTTGACTTCTAACCTCAACACCTGCACAGTATGGTTGGATTCTAGTTATTTACAAGCATGTTGAATCAAAACCCCATGACAGGACTTTAAAATACCTCCTGGACCTAAAGACTCTGTGGAAAAATGACACATTGAAACTTAACACCACTTTTAACAAAAGGTCCTTTGCTCTCGGTATCAGCCTGCCGTTTCTCGCACAAAATGTGCAAACCGCAAGTCACTCCATGAATTGTCTTCTGTTCTAAACTTCTTTGGCTGATCCAACAGAAACACCTGCACAGAAGATACTTTGATGTCTTTACATGTTAACAGTACCAGATATCTGCTCTGCACTAATATGCAAAATAAAGAAAAAATAAAAGGAGAGGCACTACCGGATTGCAGGTAACCCTGATGACCGTTACCTTAATATTCTTCTTTAATGTGAAGCAACACCCCCCGCCCGCCATTAGCACTTCTCTAGGTTTGCTTGTATCTTATTTGATGTAGTTCTTCAAACATAGGGGGTTTCAAATGCAAAACAAAAGAAAACACTTTTTATGCTATATCACATGTCACAGTGTCAAAATACCTGCAGACATTTGTATTTTCACATAAAGGTATTAACATTCATAAGAGAAAATAAAAGAAAGAATGAGATTTGGTTCTGAATTAAACACATTTTAGATGTGCAATGAATGTGATCAGAAATGTACTGTTTGGGACTGTTTGGATTTCATGTTAATTCGTACTGTCCCGACATAAACTGTACCACATGTTTGTGTGTCACTCAATTCAGTGTTTATGTATAAATGCAATATAAAACTGTGTAAGATGTATGGATGCGTAAAACCACTTGGGCGCTCTCAGGTCATTTCCAAGTACTTCAAGTTGAAGCAAAGATGTCCATTGTCAATAAGCCCACTATAGCAGCAGTTTTGTGCTCATTTTCACAACATGACATCTGCTTCTTTCATGGAATTGTCGAGGAGAAACTTTACAGGAGATAGAGCTTAATTAAAATGTCCACCTTTTTTATACCACATTTATAAGGAAAATAAAAATCAAATTAACAGATTCTGATTTAATAGTGTAGTATATCTGGACTACAACCGATCCTGATTTATACTATTAATGTTTTGACCTTGGRGTATTTCATCTGCAGTAATCGTCAAGATAACTGAACCACTAGATGTAATAATAATTACTGTGATAAGCTTGCCAGTAAGGTTGAATGTATTGCAGTACAGAAGACAGCAGACTAAAAAGAAAAGCATTAGTACTTTACTGCTAAAATACTTCCTGATTTTTACAGAGACACTCAAATACAATTATTTCTTCTTACAGAATGCATTTTGTTAGCTTATTCTGGGAAGTGCTCATGTTGTAATTTAGTCTGAKTCTTATTAGGAAATGAGACTTTAATATGGCTATCAGATGCCTTTTGATGCATGCTACTGATTACATGTAGTTCTGTAATGTCAACAACAGAATTTTTATTTGCAGTATAATAAATTTCTTGGCAACATGCATGGGCAGTAAATACAGTTTATTATCCAAGAACATGTAACCTTTTTCCTGTTGTCAGCTTTATATGCCCCCAATATTCAGTTGCCAATGTAGTTAAGACTAAGTAATTTTTAACATAAAAATGGCACAAGCAGTAGGCCTTTTTCTCTATATTTCTTTCAATATTTGGTTCTCATTTATTGTAGCTCTTTCTTGTATTTACACAATGCACTGTGAACTGAGTATTAGATGTTTATTTGAAGTATGTCTCCACCTAAAGGCTTCAACATGTACTTTGTGTTTTTACACTTGAAATGTCAGATCTCTCTTAGAATGCTTCATTTTTAGTTCAGCAGAACGAAAAAAAATGTTCTTTGCTTGGCTACGTATCAATGGCAAGTTTACTGTGCAGGACTATTAAAAAGAACGCCTTCACAGAGTTTTGTGAGCTAGAATTCTTGGGCAAAACCTCATGATAAACTATCTTATTAAACAACACAATGGCTCCATATTGGTTTTTCACTGTTATTATTACTTTTCAAATAGTTTTCAGATTCTAGTAGGACCAGATACACTTCTCTTATAAAACAGCGTTTATCCAAATAATTTTAAGCTTGTGGGTGTGACACAGTCTATTAAGATTCAAATTTGGAGCTGACAAGCTTTTTGGCAGAAAAAAGCTGTGTTGTGTATTTTAGGTGAAAATATATGTAATAGCTATATTATTGTAATTTCAGTTAAATTTTTTTTTTCCCCAGGTATTGATACATTTTGCTAAATACAGACCACAGTACAATCCCAAAGTCCTTAAAGTCTAGGCTGAATTAAAATGTGCTAAAGCAAAAGAAAACCAAACCAAAGATGAATAAAAATCTCACATAATTACGGGAATTTTTACTAGAAACTAAATTGTTAGTTTATATAATATTGATTATTTATAATAGCCACTACAATCTGTCAAGTGAATCTTGTTGCCATGTAAATCTTGATGCAAATGCAAAAAAAAAATCATTAAAACAGTCTGATAGAAAAAAGGCCTCTATGTGCAGTGAACTTCAATTTTATTTTAGATACCRACAATACTGGAAGACTGTATTTGAAAAAATGTGGCAAAATTTAAATTAAAAAAATCAGCTGGTTTATGATAGAAAAAAATCCAAGTTTTTTAAATGCTGGAGATATCTAGGGTGGGGTTTTGGTTCTGGTGTTTTGTCTTCAGGTGACCAAAACCAGCCAAAATATTCCAATTCTATAGTGCATTTGGTTTTTGTAACTGCTACTGGGGTGAGAACAGCCACGTAAAATTTTGGCAAGCTGTTACTACATACTCTGATACTGTATGTAAACCTCTGATGCAGGGATTGTAATTGCAGTGCGGACAGTCTTTTAACTGTAGCCCAGACAGCCACTCGCAGTATTAGATTCTATTATGCTGCAGAAGAGAAACGCTTTCTGCCCAACTTGTATCTTTATATAGTGTAGTGTGTGGCTGTTAAATTAGTGCATAATGCATTTAAAATATTTATAGTACCAACATTTAGTTAAGTAACCTTTATGTAAGATTTATGTTGATTTGTTCATTTCTCATTTAATGGCAAATTATGAAGAGCATGTTTCATAAAGATAATTCTCCATTTAAATTCAGCAGGCCATTAAATATTAAAATTATGTTTCTGATGCAATCTAGAGCAAATTTGTCCAGCTTCAGCGATTATTTGCACTCATAAAAATTAGACCTGATTAATAAAATTTAAATGCTTGATTAAGCTGACATTTTCATGTTTCTTTTCTGATTTATTAAAAAAAAAAAAACCCTGTCCCTGTAGTGGGGCACTATAGTGTATTTTTTCTCCCTGACTATATGGATAGTATAGAAAGAACAAACAGCTGCATGAAGACAGCCATGGTTCTCAGCAGACTACTTAATATTCAGGCACGTGTTGCCGGTGGTCTTTGTGCTCTGATAGCACCCAGACTGAACGCACAAACAGACGATGACCTGTTTGCAAAAGCCTTTCTAACTTATTTTACTGATGATAACAAGTGGAGAGCAAGTTTGCGACTCTGATTAATTTGGCAAAAGTAAGGCAAGCTGCACATTTTAAGAAAAGCTCGTGGACTTTGCTGCGCTGTTCAGACTGATGTGCTGACTGCCATCAGGCTCAAATACAAACAGAATGAGAGTCATTTTCTATTTCGAGGTCCAGAGGAGAACAATAGTTAGTGGTTAGCAAACATAAGGTAAAATCCTTTCTGCATAACGTTGAAAATAACGCTATAAAAACAACTGTATCTTCCTTACTTTTAGAGGTGTCATAAATCAGACTAGTTTTACACACGTACTGTTCTATGCCTAACTCTGTATTCTCTGACCAGCCCTGTGTTTYGGAGATTTTGTGGCTGCTGTTGTTGCTATCAGACCAGAGGCAAAACTTCTCAGGAAAGTACAGTCACAACGAAGTCAAGATGTAATTGCCAACCTGACAACCCCCTTTTGTATCATCTTGTGCAAATGACATACTTCAGACACTCTAGCTAGAATACAGGGAGAATGATGTTTATTTTTGCCATAAATTCACAGCAAGAACTTAGTCCTCAGCTAGAAATCACTGCTGACTCCCTGGCAGAAGAGGACTTCTGGACTTCAAGCACAAAACCCCTCAGTACTGCACAGGTAAAGGATCTGAAGCACTTGGTGTTTGTCCTGTATTCATCTGCAGATGAAACCCTTTGAAACCCTTTCAAACTAAGAACTTTATGGACTCAGGCTTCCACGCTTTAAGACCATAATGTGAAGAAACACAGAAAAATCAAGTTACTGCCGTGTTTATTTGCTTGGTAACTCAGTTTTCAGTTTGCAGGAGAACAGGTGGTTAGACTCAGGCACTTTCCTGGTGGGGTTGGTTTCTGTATTGAATGTAGAGCAAAGTGGCACTCTCTGCCCCAAACAGGAGCAGCAACAAATTCACCAAAATCTCTGAGAGGGACTGTTGCCTTGCCCCCAGAAGAAAGTGATTTGGACTCTAAGCAGAAAAGCTCTTCTAGCTGCAGCTGAGCTGGGGTTGCACAACCAACTCAAGCTTGTCATGCTTACCACCCTTTCTTGAGGAAAGAAGGAATCCAATGAGATGGATATATGCATAAGTATCCTTCTTCCCATTCCCCCTTCTGTTTTTCTTCACGTGGCAATTTCCAGAAGACACATAAAGATAAATAAAAAATCTGAGTATACGTATCATATTGGAGGACTATATAAAAGTACCCACAGAAACTGGTTAAAATCTCAAAATGAAAGGTTGTCTTTAACAAAAGTTATTTTTCTTCTATTCTCAAAATTTCATCCTAAACATGTCCAGCTCTAACTTTTAATAGAAACGTATTCTCCAGAAACGTAAGTCATCAAAGCCTATTTCGCAAAAAATCTCCAGTGAAATTAAAAGATGTACTGTGCCATTTTATATCACTCTTACAAGATTAATAATATGTGTATATACTCTATTATACAGATTCATAAGAATTTGTGTATGGCACATTAACTCCCAGCTGCTCACCATCATTTTCTATGCAATGACATGTGCAACTTGAAACTTCAAGAGGAAATTAGCTATTTAATATTTCCTTAAAGGCTCTAAGTATTAACTATAAATGCAGGATGTGAACTGAAGTGATTAAACCTCTTCTCCATGGGGGTATATATGGCAGAAGAACATTCATAGGTAACTCCAGGCATGTGCATTGTTCTTCTATTAAATTTTAAATTGCTTGGGAAAAAACCTAACAAATAATAGACCAAAAGGAGAGAAGGATTAGTATCTTCAGTCAGAGAATCACAGAGTGGCAGAGGTTGGCAGGGACATCTTGAGATCAATCCCCCTACTCAAGCAGAGATCAAGTCCAACCCCGCTACTCAAGCAGGGTCACCTCTGAGCAGGTTGCCCAGGACCATGTCCAGTAAGGTGTTGAATATCTCCATGGATGGAGACTCCACATCCTCTCGCAGCAACCTGGTCCTGGGTGTGACCACACACACAGTAAAAGTGCTTTCTTGTGTTCAGACGGAATTTCGTGTATTTCGGTTTGTGTCCGTTGATACTGTCCTGTCACTGGGCACCACTGAGAAGTGCCTGTCTCTCTCTTCTTCCTCTCCCTTCAGGTATTTATACACATCGTCAAGATCCCCCCGAGTCTCACCTTCTCCAGGCAGAGCAGTCCCAGCTTGCTCAGCCTCTCCTTGTAGGCCAGATGCTCTCATCCCTTCACCATCTTCCCTTTGCTAGGCTGAAGTGCAACTCCCCCTCCTTCACTTCCTGGCCTGTCCTGACTAAAGAGCCAGTATACATCCATTGCACAATGGTGGTGAGAGCAATCCCACCATGCCTCCGTGATCATGCATGCATGTAGCTGCACGTGGACCTCTTAAGTCCTACTGGCTCCTATGCTGTGCACGCTAATGTACAGGCACTTCAGGTGGAGACCCCCTGGCATGCTGGGGTCTCAGAAAGGGTGTGAGAGCTTCTTCCAGAGTGGCATTTCCTTATTTGTGTGCCTATGCCTGTGGTGGGCCCCCTCCACCCTGTTTGGTTGGTTTTGAGGTCTCTCCTGTCCACTCCACCCGCACCCTTTGCTTGCCAACTCAGACCACCACTTCCTCACTTGATTGCGGGTCATCATCACCTCCCTCCCCCATCATTTCTAGTTTAATGCTCTCCTCATCAGGTTGGCCAGCCTTCTGGGAAAGAAGATTTTGCCCCACTTGGTGAGGTGGATCTTGCCTCTTCCTAGCTGTCCTCAGTCCTCAAGGAGGATCCTATGGTTGTAAAAACCAAGTCCCTGCTGTCAGTAACAGCTGCGCGACTGGTTGTTGACCCACCAAATCTGTCCACTCCTCTTCCAGTCCTTCCTCCTCAATGGCAGTATCAAGGAGAAGACCACCTGGGCTCCCTGTCTGCTACCTATTTAGTCAAGGAAGAACAAGAACTTGCAAGTGTCACCAGAGGAGATCCAATGTGCCTGTTACAGCAGTTAGGCGTTATGGCCCAATAGCTGAGAGACTGTCACAGTTTGTCCTAATTGTGGTAGTCAGGATTACATACACAGGGAAAAAAATAAATTGGTAACTATGCAAACCAAGTTTCATTCGCAATACGACACGTTCCAGCCACACCATCAACTGTTTCATCTCAGGGAAGGGGACCAGAGCAGCTGGAGAGTGCGAACATTTTTAATCACTTTGAGGGATTATCTGACCATTCCTTAAGTTAGGCAGCTCCAGCAGGCAGTCAGAACACAGCCTGAAGTAGAAAAGCAGGAAAAAAAAAAAAAAAGATTTTTTTTTTCCACTAACTGCATGCAGTTCTAATAACTGTGAGTTTTGCTTAGAAACAGAAGTGAAGAAAGGACCCCAGACAGCAGTGCTGCTGTTTTCTCCACGCTACAAAGGTGAGGGTTTTTTGTACAATGCACTTGAAAACATCAAAATATTAAGTAGTTTCTTAAAAAGACTGAAAAGAAGCTTTAAAGCCCAGCATACTTTCTGTTAGTTTGGATATATCTAAAAGTCTTTCAATTACAGCTGTGTGGGATGAACTTTTCTGTTCATCCATCTATTGTAAGACGTGATTTGGGGTTCCCAGAGAGTCAAGGCTGCTATGAAATAAGCCAGTCCTTTGCTCTCGCTCTACCCTTGTTCTCCCCGAGTATCCCGAGCGGTCTGTCACCATGCCATGCTCCGCTACSCTCTACCTGCCATGGGCACAGGGCTGGCAATGTGTGGGGGCAGCGCTCCCGTGCTGCTCCCCACCGCACGGGTCCAGTGCAGGTGACGAGGGGCAGCGGGGACACAAAAGTGGCATCGGTTGATACCTCTCCTCTCCCTCAGAGGATGTGAAAAAGATGCTGGAAAAAAGGCAGGGAGAAAAAATAAAAGCAGTAAGATCCACTCAGTTCTGGTCTTATGTGTTTAGGTGGTGATGGTTTAAGATGAGAACAGCAGTTGTGCTAAAAATAAATTATTTCGTGAGGTCAGGTATTTAGGAGTACGATCATAAGGAAGTGCAAGGATCCTTGGAGAAAGCAGCTAGCTAAGCTTCAGGCAAAAATGTTACTGCAAAATTCAGAGGAAAGCATTAAGAATGCCATTTTAGTGATTTTTTTTCCTTGCTTAATATTGGAAGGAAATACTTATTCTGCGATTTTTTACACCTGCCACATGACTCAATGTCAGAAGTTCATTCATTTTACATCAGTTCTGAATTCTCACAGATTCATTTAGAGAACTGTCCACTAAATCTACATCTATCTACATCCCCTTACACCAACATTTAATGCAAGAGTTTGTATTTCATGAAAGCGTATCTTTCAGAAACACAACTAATCTTGATCTAAATGTATAAAAGATAGGGAATCCAATCCCTCCCTTTGAAGTTTGTGCCAGTGTTTGACTAAAACAATGATGATCAATCCTGCAAAGAGAGTCCAGCTGAATCCATGAGAGTAATAATGCCTAATACGCTGCTTCACCTCTCTGTCAGACTTTCCAATAGGCTTATCTCCTATTAGCAAATAGACTCGGGGCTCACCCTTGCCCCAACCTCATTGCACTTTTAATTCAAGAAAGGACTTGCACATATAACTTACTAGGAGTCAGAGTAAATGGCAAAATAATCATACTCACACTCAAATGAGTAGCGTAGGCTCATGTTATGACAGAGCAGCCCAGACCATTTGGCAGGTGAATTATTCCACAAGAAAGTAAGTTCCAAACTACTTCAAAGAAACCGATGCCCAAGAGGACAGAGCAAATGATACCTTGTCTATAGAGACAGTCAGACAAGGATGAGTTAAGGCTGGTCCATCTGCCATATCCAGACAGAAACTTAGTGATCGCTATTTCATTGACCTGCAGAAGAGTGCAGTCCCTAATGCCTGAATGATGAGACAATTGRTAACTGTTTTCTTGTAGGGATATTACAGTGGACACTAACTCTTCTAAGCTACTTTTGAAGGTCCCAAATGTAAGTATTTTCCACAGACATTACACAAGTATAAAGTGCATGCAATTTTTAACTATGCTTGTTTAATGTTACTTGAGTAAGAAAAGTCAACAAATATATTTATCTTTTTGTCTTATCATTAGCTTGAGGATTTCAAAGTAAGTTCTAAAGATAGACAATATTCGTAAGACAGGTAGTCAACAATTTCACTGAGGCACACAAGGAATCTCTGGAGACCTGGGAACAGAAGCCAGATCATGTGAATCCTGAAGCATTCTCCAGCCACTGGGAAACATTGCTTAATTAATTTAGTTAATATTTACACTCTGCATAGGAAAACAGAAATATTTAAATGACTCCTAATCTAATGATACTGTGCTAATGACCTGAGCTAAGGACTTGTTACTGAAGATTTGTGAGTTAATTAGAAAGGCATCCATTAAGTCTGTAGATCACTTCATAGAAGACAGATGCTCACCATGATGATAACCAAGCTCAATTCATTAAAAATGAGGTCCCAACTTACTTCTGATAAAACCTAAACAAAAAATAGTAATTAAYGGCACAGATACCAAATATTTGGGAAGAACATGACTGGTTGATACAAGCTGTATAGCTTGGTCTGAAGCAATGTCAGCAAGAGGAACATTTTTAGAGCAGCATTTGGTGTCCTCAACAGAGAGCCCATCAATAGCTTCATTATTTTCTTAGAAAAGTTACATGACCCAATTAATCTTCATAGGCAGGTGGTATTTCAGAGAGAAATGAAGTGTATTGCCCCTCACAAGTGAAATCTCTCCTTTCACAAGGGATTTCAGTTACTCGTAAAATCTTCAGGTTGAGAAGCTTTAAGCATTTCAGGCAGCAGGAGACTAAAGGCTGTGATTAAGTAATGCATCTTTTAAATCTTGATCTTAGGCTTTTTCCATAAATGTAACAACCTTTGGCATTAGGGAATACCTCTATCATTCCCACCCTTAATTTCAGATGACCCTTGGAAGTGTAACAGTCTTAGTGATGTAGACAGGTAATACCAGTGCCAGGATCAGGGCTGTATCAGTTCCTCTGGTGACTAATAATTCCAGTTGCTAGACATTAGGATCATGGGATCATTCAGGCTGGAAGGGACCTCCAACCTCCTGCCCAAAGCAGGGTCAGCCATGAGGTCAGATCAGGTTGCTCAGGGCTTTATCCAGTCAGGTCCTGAAAACTTACGACAGCAACTGCACAACTTTCCTGGGCAACCTCTTCCGCTGCTTAACAATCCTCATGGCAAAAAGTCTCCAGTCTGAACCTCTTTTGCTTCAAATTATGCCTGTTGTCCCTTCCATCACACATCACTGTGAAGAGCCTAGCTCCATCTTCTTGATAACCTCCTTGGAGGTAGTGGAGGGCTGCTGTTCAGGTCACCTGAAGCCTTCTCTTCTCCAGGCTCTTTCGAGCCCACTTCYCTCAGCTTCTCCTTGCAGGGCAAGTGCTCAAGCCCCCTCACCATCTTGGTGCCCTCTACTGAACCCGCTCAAGTTAATCAACGCCTTTCTTGAACTGGGGTGCCCAAAACTGGACACTATTCTAGATGCAGTCTAACAAGTGCTGAGCAGAGGGGACAATTGCTTCCCTCGATCCACTGGCTGTGCTCCTGTTAATGCAGCCCAGGGTGCTGGGCTCCTTCCTGCTGGAGCACACTGCTGCCTCATCTTTACCTTGCTGTCTTCCAAGACGCCCAGGCCCAATTCAGCAGAGCTGATCCCCAGGCAATTAATCCCCACCCTATATCATGGGTTATTCCTCCCCAAGAGCAAGAATTCACATTTTTCCTTCTTGAATTTCATGAGGTTCCTACTGGCTCATTCCTCCAGCCTAACTAGGTCTCTTTGACTGGCAGATCCAGGGTATCAACTGGTCCCACACCCCTGGTATAACCAAAAAACTTGATGGGAGTGCACTCYGTCACCTCCTACAGGTCATTGATAGAGATGTTAAACAGGACAAGTCCCTGTGCACTGCGGTACTCCACTTGTTACCAGCCTCCATGAACCACTACCCTCTGAGACCAATTATCTAACCCGTTTTGGTTTTTTTCTACCCATCCAGTTATCCATCCAGATCATAATGTCCTAGGCAGCACACTGCTTTTGGGATATGAATACTGATACAAATATCAAATTCATAAGGCTCAGCAATAAAATACATGCAAAATCCTTAAGCTGTCTGGATACTAGAAAATTTGCACAGCATAGAATACAACTTCAACTTTTGATATGTACTTCTGAAAATCTGAACCATGCTTTTATTATTAATAAATGTCAGTTATTAGTAAATGTTTGCTACTTTATATCCCAACTACATGCATTTAATCAAATGATGGCATTAGATGAGGAGAAGAAAATAAGAAAAGGCTTATATTAAGCTCAATGAATGGTAACATATTAATGATAAAATGTGAAATACAATAGAATGTGATACATTCTGAAACAAGAAATTGGAATCATTTTAACCTTTAACTTCAATATGTGAAATAAAAAATGTAACATAAGGACTTAGCCACACAAGACCATTTTCAAATAATTTGCCTTCTCCTGACCAATGAGCCTCTCATCTCTGCTCCCACACAAACCAGATTCTGAGGATAGTACATGTTCTACTGTATTTTTACATGACATTTTCAACAAAACCAGACACATTTATTGGACAGCTGGAGAAAAATTAAATTGCAGGTGGGAAAATTGTCCATTGAGCATTGTGAACTAAGACATTTTCAAAAAGATGTCATATTCAAACTCAGTTACAAAATTTTATCTAGTTAGAAAAAGAAAAGGACATGTATGCGCTTGAAGTAGAGAAGACTTACCGTATCATGTTGCCTGTTATCTTTCCCTGATACGATCAAGAAGTAGTTCCATGCCAGCAGCAACAACAAAGCCAGTGGTATCATGTAGAGCTCAAAGTTCCAGACCACAAAAAGAAAAAGCTAGAAGACAGAGCAGGAAAAAAGTGATTCAAATCAGCATTACATTAAACTCTTGTGCACAGTTAAGACCAATAAATTAAAACAATTCTGAAGAAACCCACCTCTCCTTAGGCAGGAAAGTTGTTTAACCACTTTGCTGACGAGCCACTTACCTGCATGAAACAACTGCTACACTTTCCATTGCCTCATACCTTAATTCTTGCAAAAGGAAAATTGACGAAGTGTAGTCTAAGAGGAATATTAATTGTTCTCTCGTAAAATAATGCTTATGTGGACAAAATATAACGCAAAAATAGCATAAAAATAAGATCACAATTTAAGAAAGAGAAGGTTAGTTATTTCCATGGATAAAAATTAATTTGCTGTTTAGAAGAAAGAACTTGGTCATTTCGTAGTAATGTCACACAAACAAGCGGAAGAAGTAAACACCACAACTAAATCTGAAAAAAATCTTTTGCATGGAAAACTAGCAAAAAATCACACTAACAGGTAAAAATGTACAACTATTTTAATGAAAGCATAGTACTGACCACAGACTCATTGAAAACGGAATTAAAAGGAATGCTGAGAAGCCACCTAAGTCCACCCCTTTGAAAACTGTGATTTACTGAAGTGTTTCCTCAGAACACCGCGAGTGCTCTGCGGCTGGAGGCTGGCAGAAGCATGGCCAGGTTGCGTCTCCCAGAGACGTGCGCCTCAATATCTGGGGCTGCTCTCCGGCACTGGGAGCCACATGGGGATTGCATCCCAGGAGAAACCCATCTCCACTGCTAGCTCCATACAGCACAGCTCTCTGCTGCGGAGCTCTTCAAGTTTGACGGGCTGGACTTGAGCCTCAGGCCCATCAAGTKGTACAGAGCTGACTTTTTTTGAAGCCTGGAAGTCCTATGCATTTGTCAGAGCCTGTAGCCGTCTGGCAGAGACACATCCAGCTAGATACTGTTCCCTGCTGGTGCTGGTACAAAATTATTGGTTTGCAGGAAAGAGCTAAAAATATTTGGACTTAGATGGGGTCAAACTAAAACCATGTTTACATC
Source organism: Phoebastria nigripes (assembly GCA_035582835.1). Lineage (NCBI taxonomy): Eukaryota > Metazoa > Chordata > Aves > Procellariiformes > Diomedeidae > Phoebastria > Phoebastria nigripes. The sequence continues at coordinate 438,944 of JAYKAV010002821.1, read as the reverse complement.
CAGTTTTCCTTATGAACAAATTCCCCTATGTTTCAGCCAGCTCTAGCCGTAACTTGGGTTTGTTTTCTTCTAATACGACAAAAACCAAAAATGAAAGTATTGTAGCAAATCACACTATGCACCACAGCTTGATATACACCCAGAAGTCTTGCTAAGCCTTCTTCATCCAAATAGTTAAGCTTTTGAATATTTGTGGTTTTACTACCTACTAAAATGAATGAAGGTGTTGTCCCACAGAACTAGCAAACCTAAAGCAATGACAACACCTAGGTAAACTAAAAAGAGGCTCACTTTCCCAAATCAGTCACCAAGATGCATGTAAAGCCGAGTTAAGAAAATGGGGATTTTAATAGTCTTCTGCTGGATTTTTGTTTACAGTTAAAACAAAATGCTTTTATCAAATAGAAGCTTCCACATAAAAGAAAAAAAAAAACACCTGTATTTTAAGTAATCTGCTGTCTCAAGATCAGCTAACTTACCTCACCCCCTACTTTCTATCACTGCATGCTATGTATATGGAAGTCCTGTGAGACTGCAAGACAAACATGATAAATACTGAAAGAACTGAAAAAGCAGTGTGTGTGACATACCGAAGAGGATATTGGCTCTTCCAACAGTTAATATTTCATTTGAAAGAAAACTGTCTTTTTTAGGTTGTTTAGTTTAAAAGGAAATCTGTTAGAAATGGTAATGAATAAGAAGCAAACAACAGCTCATGGAATTTGAGAGTTCTATGAGCTTGCTAACTACCCTTCTGAGAGCAAGATCTATGTGGATTTGACGCACTAAATTTGATATAGCCAACTTAAAACAGAATTTGCATCTCAAAAGAAAAGCAAAAAATCCTTGCACCCTTTAACCGCAGAACTGCCCTGAGTCAATGGATACATGCTGAAGGCAGCTCTGGAAGTCAACAAACAGCACCCAATTATCAGAAAAGCAGATATTAGAGATTACCTGTTGAGAAACGGCAATGCATACAGTCTTTCTTATGGTCTCATCTGAACTTTGGTTAGAAAGATGGAAGGAAAATCAAGTAATATCCAAACAATCCCCAGCTCCAGAGAAAAGAAGCCAGAAACCTAGACAGTCTCAGGAGATACAGACCTGACCAGAGACTGAGGAACACGGTCATCATGTACCCTGTACTCCAGAACATCAATGAGTTCCCATCCAAACACTCCTCACTTGAGGTTCCGAAGTACCAAATGATCCKTAGGAGTATTAATTCCTTACAGGACTGTACTCGGTAGGCCCTTAAAATATTATATTAAGGTATTACCTCTTTGCAACTTGTATGGACATATTTTTCAAAAATGTGGACATTACACCCGACACCTTCTGTAGATGATTTCGCTGACCTGCCAGCTTCATTTCCATCTAGTCTGGCTGAATTTTAACCAGTTCCTCCTTTCAGGCATCTGCCTCAGCCAGGCACTAGGAAAACAGGGACTCTATATTTGCAACACAAATGAGATGTGCGCTGTGCGAGACCAGCACAGTGATGGCACTGTAAGTGAAATGGCCTCACTATCTTCCCCAGAAGAGAAATGCACTTGTGAAATGCACAKGGGAGAAAACACGCAGATTCCCAGTATTAGACAAAACTTTTAAGTAAACATGAGCAAACCCAAAATCTGGTGCAGAAGAGCAAGAAAATCCAGTGCCTCAGTTCTTAGGCATACAGGGCCTGATAGCTGGGGGGAGAGGGAAGAAGGGAAGTGGTAAGTAGAAACCTGAACTTCACTTCCCGCATGAAGGGGAGGAAAACCTACGTATCCATCCATTAAACAAGGATAGGGGGGGGGGGAAAAATCCAGAAAAGCTGAGGAACAAGTATAAAAGGGCAGTTCTGGGACTTGCCTATAAAGCATCCAGTGGAACATGGACTGTATCTGGTATGATCTCTTCCAAGGAAATAATGGCTCTAACTCTGTCTAAAAAAAGGATCCTCATCACTACTGAAACGAGCCAACTATTTTAAGGGAGGGGTGGGAGTCTCAAAGGTTAGAGTTTAATATAGCTGCCATTTCCTACACAGAAGAATATAAGGGAGGACTCTTTTTCTTCTCCCCCATGAGATCAAGATTTTCAGAGTCACAGGCATGAACTGGCCATTTACAACATCACATCAGTTGATACTCTTAGTGAGAGACACATGCATTAAATGATCATTCAGGGAGGCACATGACACTATCCCTGGTGTACAACACTTCAAAAAATAATTTAAGTTAGAATATTGAATATCCTATTCTTTTGCAAACTACAGTATATTTTAAAAAGAAATCTCATCCAAAATGATTAACACTTCCTACTGTTCAGAAAAAAAGCCTGCCCTTTCAGACTAGCAGCTGTGGATCATTAGCTTTCCAGTGATGAGATGTGTTTGATGAGTATTTTTCTTTCTAATTAAGAGATGAGATTCTCTATTTGACTCTCTCTTCAGACAGAAGTGAAGAGAAAGATTTCTGCCTATGTGGAAAGGCCATATTCTACAGAACAATTATTTCAGATTTCTTTTTAACTACCTCCACCCAATTTCATTTCATTTTTAACAGAACCCTGTTTGCACCCACAGGCTTCACAGCATTAACACCTGCGTTTCCCAGCTCTTTTTATTTTTCCTTTTGCTTCTGTTTTGACTGCCAGCAGAGAAGAGCAGGTAAAAAAAGGAGCCCCCCGCGCCGGAGACACTGGCCCACGTCCTCAGGTGCAGGAGAGAGCAGAGCACACGGCGAGGGAGGGCTGCGAGTACCGCTCTTTGAGAACTTTCCGACAAAAATTGGAAACCGCTCACTCCACGGAAATGCCTGGGTTGAGTGAAGGTCACAGGAGCGAGCGCAAGGTGCTCCCAGCTGGCACGCGGGGAGCTTCCCAGAACCTGCAGCCTCGCAGCCACCTCGGTACGCGGATTACCTGCAGGCAAAAATGAAAAGGGGGCTGGACAGCACGCCAGCCCTTCAGCTTCCCTGGCTTCTGCCGGCAGTGATGGGGAAGTCTCAGGAAGCGAGACGCCCAGCCAGCCCCAGCTGGCACAGGGAAGAGCCTTTGAGATTCGCCTTGGCAGCGCCCAGAGTCATCAGCTTAACGTGTGGGGCCGTATGGTGAGATAGGGCCATCCCCACCACCGTCGTGTCACACAGGGCACGCCACTCGTGCCGCAGCCTCCTCTTCGAGTTGTGGCTTTCTCTGATCATTTTCAAAGAGGATCCTGACAGCCTCATTTACATATTACCTATATCCTTGCATTATATGCATTACCCAACTCCCGATTACCCTGGAAACGCAAAATTTGGCTGCAGTGTTTTGGCACAATCACAGACAGAGCCGATGTCTGCAGCTCCAAACACTGTGCTCTAATCACAAGATCATCCATTTACCCTTTAAGCTTAAAGGGACAATTGTATTTCCTGAGGCTTTGTCCCTTGGATGTATTCTCAGAAGACGAGAAAGAATGAAAGATAACCCACATATCTGCATGGTACAGACTGTCTACGAAGTACTGCAGGTTTTAAGGCTCCAGTAAAATCCTGCATGGTGTTTACACTACGAAACACTTGAAAGTACTTTTTGTTGTACCTTGGAGAGCCAGTAGCTTCTTCCATTACAAAATTAGTCAGCTACCTCTGGCGATCACAGCTCCTCTCATCTTGTACGACACCTCTATTAAAAAAATTAAAAAAGAAGTATTTCTTTTAGCCGTATCAGATCGTCTCAAACACACTAGTATTAACGTAAACACTTATGGGAATTCATTTCAAACGCAGTGCCCTCATTCAGGTAAGTCTGGAAGAAAGGCGCCTTTTGAACATATCCTCCAACAGTTTTTTTCAGCAGTCTTGCAATTTCAGTTCCAATTACCTGAGTGCCAGGAGAAGGTGCAGTCTGAAAGATTTGAGTCTAAAACACATTATCTGTTAGTCTGTTTCTTTAAATAGGCAAAAGTCAACTTGCAAATAGCAAAAGCATGGAGTGTGTAAAAAAAATACAGAAAAAATTTCATGTCATTCCCGCCTGCATTATTTTGACAGATATGTGCAACCTTGGATGAGTATTGGTTCTCTTTTTTAAATGCCGGAGGTCTCGGTAGTCTGAGAAATGCTGAATAATTAGTATTTTTGATCCTCTAAGAACTTTTCCTTTAACTCAGAAACAAACTTACAGGATTTCCTGCATCTTCTCTCTCTTTGCTGGAATTAGAGCAGTCCAGTTCACTGCGATTTAGATTTTTACTCTCATTCTTTCTATTTATTTCGTGTAGAAAAAGAAAATGGAGATACTTCCATGATAAATGATAATAATATCTTAACAGACTGGATGAAGTATTATTTTAAACCCAGTCTCGATGAGGCTTTTGCTGTACTGAAAGACCTACGGTAGCTCTTGTTAAGAGCATTTGGGTCCCATACCTAGAAGAACACTCAGTAAAAACAGAAACACTTCTTCCTAGGTAGGACATTTCTGGTCATGGTTTTTCCATGTTGATAACCTGTACAACAAACTCATGGTTGTATTTCACCTCACTTCTTTCATCTAAGCGTGGTATACCGCTAGTTATTAAAGAAACAAGTCTGACAATTAGATGTGACTCACTTGATGTGCTTCAACCCACCCAGCTTGTTTTTGAAACWCACCTACAGCTAGACTTCATCTGAACAACCTTCACGATGATACTATTGTCCAATCGCATCATCATGTAAGCTACCTGAGTCTTTACAAGATTGTCAGCACCAATAAAACGTTCTAGTTAAAAGCTTGAAAATTTTTATTTAATTTTTGTTTACTTTTTTTCTTACAACCTTTAACTGACATTTCACATCATTTTCCAGAAGTGCTATGACTTTGCTTTGAGAATGCTGACAATTCCAAGAACGCGAACCCCAGAGCACGAATGCAGTGCCATTTTAAACAGCACATGAGTTACTGATAGAAAATTCATATCGCTGTAACCAGTTTCACACAGCAAAAGTTAGGTGGAAATAAAAATGACACCCTCTTCCCCCGTAAATATTTACAAAATGTGGAATCTCTTGGGTCATTTTTTTCCCTTAAGAGTTTCTAAGCTGCATTATTACAGCTGCATAGTTAGTATCCAGGTTAAAATTACAAGGACAAAATATGGTTCACTGAGGCCATTCCCATAAACACAGCCTCTTGCCATTCTCAGGGCACTTCAACACAGATTTGTTCTCTCAGACTGCTAAAATGCAGACAAACTAAGAGAAATTGATTGCATTTTCCCTATGAGCAGTAACACTGGTATCAAGTAACAAATGCCCAACTAGGATATATTAGATCAAAGGCATGTCTGAGAACGGGGCTATTAGGTTCATTGAACCTCCGTCCCATTTTAATACTGCACTTTCTGAACAATACCCAACTGTTTACTGAATGACCCATGTCTTTGTTTCAGCAACATTACCTGGAAGACTGTTCTACAGATTAATTATTTTCCAACTAAAAAAGTGCTTTTAACGCCTGTCCACAGATTGATTTTGCTTTGCTTTAATCTATAACTCTTGGGCTGCCCTATTCTTTTTAGCACAGTTCTGCTGAGAGGAGTAGTCACCAGCTGTAAGATTCAAGCCATTTTGTAATTCGAAGTGTCCAATTTTACTCTGGGTTTTTTAAAAAGATGCACATTGGGCCTCTCCCCATCGCACATACCTCTTCCCATCCCAGAAATCAATCCCGTCCTTCCCAATTTTAAAATTCCTTAAAAATCAGCTAACAGTCACAGAACTGCACATTCCATTTCTGTTGGAAGTGTCATACTATGGAAGATATTTCTAAAAAGTACATTTCGCGTAATAATTTACTTTTTTTTGTGCACACAGATCTATGTCACAAATCTGTGTTTATGTTCCTTTTACACAAAATTTGGAATCTGTTACAATTGCACTGCTATGAGTGTGGGACTGTTGAAAGTGTAAATGTATGTGTCACTTTAGATGAAAAATCTGAAGTGTTGACTTTGTGAGAAGTGTAAAATCACAACATGGATCATGCTAGATAACTACAGCTATTTATGTGTAATGGATTGCCCCCTTCCTTTTTTACAGCTTGAGCTACTGAGCAGGGGCTGATGGGCTTTGAACCCACCTCCTGTTCCTCCCAAATTCCTGAAGATTGTAAAATTAAATTGTCCGTCAGAAGTTACTAAGCTGGGTATAGGGAAAAAATACTGGGTATCTATCTTCTTTAGCTTACTGAGAATGGCTTCACTGTACATCCACTGCACTCCAAACAACAGACATACTCTCCAGACATCCTTTATGAAAGCTGTTCCACATGCTGTGTTTTCATTTACATCCCATACTGCATCACATTAACTTTTTCTTCATTTGCTCCCTTATCCTCCATCCATTTTTGCAAATCAAGGGAATCATGCAGTATTTAAAGACAAACACTATAAAAAGTTTAATAGGGTAGAAACAGTCACCATTACCCAAACACTGGAAAATAAGACTTGCAGACTTACTTTTTCCAAAGAAAAATAAGTCACATAAATACTTTAAAAAGCTGAATGTGAACTACTTAAACTTCACAAATGTTTAAATTATGCTCATCTTTATTAGTACTACAGAAAAACTAAACAACCCCTCCTCATCATTCATTCACAAATAACCACCACCAAAATAAATGGACCATTGGGATATTAGGAGGTCTAGCCATTGAAAAAGTAAGCCCTCTTTGCTGTAGGAAAACCTACACTTTGCCAACTGTCTGTCAGAAGTGAAAGGGACAGCAATAAAATTTATATGGTATGAATGAAGACTAAAATCACGTGGTTAAAGGTATATGGGCAGTCTGTGATTTCAGTGATAAAATGCAAAAATACTGATTTTTGGTTTGATAACCACCCACATGTCTGGAACAAACAGAAATACTGGACTCCACAGAAGAGCAGAGACACTTCCACAAGCTGTTCTGAAGGCTCATTTCACAGGCTTGAACTGTGAAATATTATTATTATTATTATTATTATTATTATTATTATTATTATTATTATTATAATGAACTTATTATATTGAAGGTACTCTGTCTGAAAACTTTTACTTGGGGCTAAACCCTGTAATTTTGTTTGCACAACTATTTTGAGATAGCTGCATCAACACACTGGTTTCTCTGATGTCCTGGAGATGTCAACTGCTCACACACAGAAACCCCTTGCTGAGTCTGTCCCTTCACTCGGAGCTGAAATTAAGGTTGAACCAAGCAATCTTTCTGCTTCTTCTGTTTTCTTCTCTGTTCTTAAAAATATTCTGATACATTTTGGGGTGTTTTTTTCTTTTGGAAGAAGAGACAAAGGCACCAATGACAGAAGAATCACCAAGAGGCAGGGCCACTGCTTTTCAAAATGATGAGAACATCCATTCACTAGAGCACTAATACATGTAGCTGTTCGAACTTCCCTAGTGATTTCTTTAAGATCTTTTTTACATACTAGGAGAGATTTTAGAAGGTGCCACTTGCCATCAACTATCACTTGATATCAAGTAACTTAGTCTAATGTTGGTTTATTTAAATTTTCAAGACCATCAGTCAACCTTAGTGACCCTTCCAGGCTGATTTTCATACTTGTGATTGATGACCTTCTTAATTTTGTTGTTCTATGATGTCTGGAGTATTGGTTGGGTATAACTGTAAAACAATAAATAAATAAAAGCCTAGGATTCGTTTGCCTTTCACTGACCAGCCTTCTTTAAGTACATATGGCCTAACCTGCAAGTTGTTCACACAATGGAAGAAAATGTCTTTGTACCTTTTAATGTACTTCTTTGTAAATACATTTTAATGCATTTCAGCTACCTTACCGCTCTTTGTAACTTCATCTCCCAGTTTGTCTTGTAATTTTCTAATTTTCTCCTTCACTGATCTCAAGACTTCCCCCAAAACTTCAGTTCTGAAAACTTGCAGAGTTATGTGTAGCATCTCTAGCAATGTGTGCCTGTTTCTATTTGCAACTGTAATATTAATCCAGGGCTGATATTACTGACTTCTCATTTCTTTACAATGTTTTACTCTTTCTCTGTGGGCATCGTATAGTATGCCCTTCTGCCCCAAATGATTTGTTTAAACTTACTTAGATGCCAGAGATACCTACATGTTAGCATGCTAGGTATGTATTTTTCTTCGTATTTACCAAGCCTCTAAACTTTCTTGTGCAGAGTAAGATTGTAGATTGTAGAAATGAGAAGTCAGCAGAGAATACTAGTTTAGACAGGAGAGCAAGGCAGCTCCAGGTGTTTGAACAACCGAATTCTGTAGTTATAAGATCGTCCCTGGGATGAGGCCACTGAGACACGCGAGTATTTTTAGTTCCCTGGTAAGACAGCTATAATTATATTCTGCAATGCTTTCTTTAAACAAAATGCAAAATAAAACTTTCCAAGTTCATTTTTAGCTGGCAGTTTTCTCTACTAGACTGCAGTAGATCCCAAGAAAGCTAAAGTATGTTCACATCCTTCTAGGTAGAAGTTAAAAAATTGCACTATAAATAAAACAATGACTTCTGCTATTAGCATAAACAGTATGAACTCGAAATATTTCAATGACATAAATACGACAGTAGTTAGAATACAGTTCATAAGATACCTTAGGTATCTTGTACATTTTCAATTTGACTCTTTCTATTGTAAAACACAGCACAAAGGAGTGGAAAGATGGCTATTAACAATCCCTTTACAATTTGGTAGAAAAAGTCATGAATGAATAAAAAAAAATAATTTAAAGAAAAACTAAGATAGTTACTACTGTATCACTACTCGATCTTTGGCTGAGTTTACTTCTTCATGCCTTTGCTAAACTTCTCTGGTCTGCAAAGCTCCATTCAGGTGCATTTGAGGAGTGGCATACAGCATGGATCCATACAGCATTTCCTGCAAGAGCATCACCCCGAACTGTTGGGAGATGTACAAGAAATGGAGTCAGATACCTGGTTAAGAAATATGCTAGTCACACCTAACGATGGCTGATGCACTTTCAGCCTTGTGAGAAGTTTGTCTCAATATGCACTTAACTGCCCCGCTTAATGAGGGCAAGCGCAAAACTAGCATCTCGGAGAAACCAGAGGTGCTGCATGAAGAAAAAGAACGTCAAAGGTAGACTTGCAAAATGAAAGTGACTTCTTTTTGTTAAGAAACTACAGGAAAGAACTCATATTCCGGCTGGAGTTAAGTAACCATTTATATAAGGTGCTGGAAAAACAGAAGTGAGGTGAAGGCTGCAAGAGAAGCAAAAGTGGACAACGTTCAGAAGTTCATAGCAGTAACCACAGGCTCTATGGACACCAGGAAGCTCGATAGGGCACAACCCATCCAAAACAAAGAAAAAGCATACCACATAATTAAACAGCCTACACAAATTTTTGAGATTTTTAACCTGATTTTTAAGGTTCACCATTGCCAGATATATTGAGAAATAAAATTTCTAATCTATAACCTATAATGTAATTTGTCAAGAGAAATTCAACAAAACAAGATTTTCTTTTTTCTGATCCTAAGTGGAAAACCGTTTCCTGCTGCTTTTGTTGAGGTAATGCTTCTGCAGGGAAAAGTATATTTTCATGCTATTAAAAAACAAACATGCCCTTCCAATTGTTTCTCTGTAATAAATTTAATTATATTTGTATTTCCACAAACTACATTAAATCATATTTAGCACAGAGAGGTGTGCCCTGGCAACTTTCCTATTGTTTTTATAGTTACTTTTTCCAGCCAGCAAATGCTGCAATCCAAGCTGTCTCCCTTTTTACAATCATTGCTCTCCATGCTGTAGTAGCTTGCAGGAAGTGCGGTTGTGCACTCCAAATATATGATGTTTCATAGAATCTACCTCACCTTTCAGTAGTTCATTGTTTCAGCAACATTACACTTCATTTATTTAGACGTCTGCCACTCCAACATCTTTAGCTGCACTTTAACATAGAAATGTTCCACAGCTCTAAAAAACCATTTATTGAGCCAGCAGCATCATCAATAATGTTTACTAACCAGTGAAGAATAGTACATTTTATAGATGCTCATTTCAAAGCACATCCTTAAAAGGTGAATAGGGGAACGCAGAGTATTTTATTGCTATCTACAGAACAGTGTATCATCATTCTTAATAGCCATTGCTACACTCTCAACTTTTTTGCAAAATAACATAGCAATGAGAGCACCGGTGTCAAAACAAGGACAGATTTTGTGTGTTTAAACATGCTACACATAGCAGGGAGAGGAGTATTCTCCTTGAAAGGACCAAACTCTGGAATTAGACATTTCACAAATTTAAGTGAGCGGAACTCAAGACTTGGAATTATAAATACATGGTTTCTATACCTCAACAGCCTATTCAAGTCTCAGAATCTTTCAGTCAAACCAAAACAGCTGAATATGGTATTACAGAAGCTCTCATTATTAAGTTACCTACCACTTCCCCTTCTAAAAGATTTTTTGCAATTTTATAGAAGTTCTAATGCATTTATTAATCATAAAGGGACTCTGAAACACAACAAAAAGTCATCCCTAGTGCAAAAGGAGTATATTTTCTTTTCCAAACACAAAATCACTAATGCTTAGTTGATTTACACACTCATGAAGAACCTCACTTCCCTACTCACTTTTGCATTGCTAGCAAACCAAAATAATAATGACCTTAAAAATCCAAGATGGTCCAAGACTTGACCTTGTGATTCTCATAGTTGAAGCAGCTGAAGTATGTATGGTATAATTACTGACCTTATATTTTTATTAATATAGAAGAGAGCAGACTGGAGCTTTGAGCAGACCTCCCTTCCAATGTCACTCCTCCTTCCCTAACTCCCCAGTACCTGACTTCCACCTGAGTTCTTGTTGACATCAGGGAGAAGGTGGCAGGGGTAGTTTCAGCTGGGATTTTAAAAATCATACAAGGTGCTGTAGAATTGACCTGTCACGTTCAAGTAGACTGATGGTTTGTGAGCAGGCCTGGGCTCTTCAGAGCTGCAGCTCAGAGTTTACCACTTAAGGTAACGGTCTGCGTAACGGCAGTGCTTGGCCGCTATCTTCACAACAGTGGGCTAAATGTTTTGCTGATGCTCATCAAAGCTATTTGCAAGACTCAGGAATTCAACTACTTGTTCTCTAGGAAAGCGTATTCCAGCAGGTATAGACCCCTCTACCCTTCTACTGCTCCCTCTCACCGGACCTCTGACCTCCTCTGATTGACATCCTTCCCTTATTTTCTACCTATTCTGTCTTTACCTAACTCCTGCTGGAAGGAAACTGGCTCATCCTCCACTTCTGGTTCTCACCTCACTACCTGCACTCAACTCTCTCTCCTGCTTTCACCTCTCCTCCCAGATATTGTCACCATGCTCAGCAGAACATGTCCCCTTCCCCATCCTTTCTAATGGGATGCCTTTCCGTTCCCTTCCTCCTTCCCTCCCAAAAAAGCCCTAGTTTCAAATGAGAATTTCTCTTCCTTTATTTTGCCTGGAGAGCAACCAGAGGAGAAAGAAAACACGGGGGATTTTCTAGCTCTTGATTCCTGCATGTGTCCTTCCCCCTCACTGGCTCTGGAGGACCATTTGCAGCCCTTGGTGCGTCAGGACGGAGAACCAAGGCTGCTAGTAGGAGAAAGGAGTGTATACAAGACGATGGTAGCCAGATGGACACATTTAACRTGTCTCTCACAACACACAGACAGGGCAGCTTTCAAGAGCTGGCCAATATGTGTCAGTGTGCAGGCAGAAAACAATGGACAAAACACCAACATCAGAACTTGACCCTTTTTTAGGAAGTCCTGGTAAGTTTAAAAATATAGGAATGCACCCTCAAAATGGTTGCAAATATTTTAAAGTAGGCATAAACATATATTTTTTCTAATTCAGAAACAAATAAACTACATTACTACATTGGCTCAATGAAAAGTTTCAACCTGAGAATTCGAAGACTGACAAAGTCAAAGGCAACTGAGGAGATTACAGACAGATCTTAACCGCAGACAGCACTGCTGAGATAACTTATAATAAATATCAGGCAGAAAGAAGGAATTTGGGTGTATAACCAGAACAGGATCTGCATTATTGGAAAAAGTCTCTATGGAGATCTGAGATAATCACAAAAGCTGTCTTCCTCATTAACGGTTTCACAGCTGCACGGTTCGTCCAAAATAGAACAAACTATCAAGAGTCCCTTCTCACAGTCTCTCTTCACATCTTAAAAGCATGAAACTTCTTATTGTGTCTTTGAAAACCCTTAGTGGAATTTAACTAGTAAAGACATATTGGTGTCTGATTCCACAGTTCCTTTTTTTTTAAAATACTGATGAGGTAGAAATCACCATAGCTGGAAGATACCTGTCATGGCACCAAAAATAATACATACCAACTAGAAACAGGAAAGAATGAATGTCCTGGTTTTGGCTGGGATAGAGTTAATTTTCTTCCTAGTAGCTGGTATAGTGCTGTGTTTTGGATTTAGGATGAGAATGTTGATAACACACTGATGTTTTTAGTTGTTGCTGAGCAGTGCTTTCACTAGGTCCAGGGCTTTTCTGCTCCTCACCCCACCCCACCAGCGAGGAGGCTGGGGGTGCACAAGGAGCTGGGAGGGGACACAGCCAGGACAGCTGACCCCAACTGRCCAAAGGGATATTCCACACCATATGGCGTCACGCTGAACAAAAAACTGCGGGAAGTTGGCTGGGGTGGGGGGTGGCGTGGCCACTGCTTGGGAACTGGCTGGGCATTGGTCAGTGGGTGGTGAGCAATTGCATTGTGCATCACTTGTTTTGTATATTCTTTTATTATTATTTTCCCTTCCTTTTCTGTCCTATTAAATTGTCTTTACCTCAACCCACGAGTTTTACCTTTCTCCCAATTCTCTCCCCCATCCCACTGGGGGGGAGTGAGTGAACAGCTGTGTGGTGTTTAGCTGCCTGCCGGGTTAAACCACGACAATGAGCGACAAATAAAGAGATAAATACACATTACGTGCATACATAATTTTGTATGTATGCACACACAGATACAACTATRTATTTACATAGCACAGTAATCTTTCCTCCACGTATTTTTTAATTCCATTTCTACACCTTCTACATAGGTCCTTTGGGCCACACACATCATTTAGTAATACCATTGTTGGGATGAGGTTTCATTGCTCAGTACCTCATTTGATCATTTACATCTTTGCATAGTTAAGAAATGAGACAAAGTAGAAAAGCTGTCTAGTACTTTGTACTTCTTGTGCCTGGGTGAAAGTGATACATAACATTTACTCTTATTGAAAGGAAAACAACTCTAATTTTACAGAGAGGGCTGGGAAATTTTCTTTTGGTCTTATTCCTTTTGCTTTATTAGAGTATCCTTTTTTCCTACATGATTTCAGAGTGTATAAGACAGTATTAAAAAGTCATGGGGTTTTTGTTTTGATGCTGCATCTACAGTTAACTACTTGGTAGTTAATTTTGGAACCTTTTATGAAAACACCAAGAAAAAGACTTTACAGATATGGGTAAATACAGATAAAATTCCAAATTTAGTGACAAACGATAGGTATTTTACCATCTTCTCTGAACATTTCAGGCTTTTTATCATGCTATAGGCAACAAAGCTCAGTGAAAATCTGGTTGGATGCCCTTCCAAACTGCAGTGCATAAGTAAAATCATCCATAAACTACTTGAGTTTCTTAAAACTCTATTTAATTACTGTCCAGAACACTTTAACATCATTCTTTAAATATTTATATATATAATCCAGCATGTCATATCAAGGCCCACTGCAATAAAGTTTTCTGTATTAAGGGAATGTGAATAATTTAACACTAAAGAGTTGTCAGTAAGGTATAGAAACAACGTAGAAAGCATTTTTTTTAATAAAACACAAATCTTGTGAAAGCATCACAGAATTTTTCATATCCTTCTAGGCTTGCTTATACAGCTTTTCTACCTGAAATTTCCCACCAGTGCTTCTCCATGTATGTTAACGAGCAGTACAATTCCACGGAACAAACCACCATGATGCGTACTGACCACTACGCAGGTGGAAAAAAGAAAATAACGTGGTAGCCTAAGTCCCAAGACACAATCCCACTATGACCAGTAACAGCTGAGTATAAAGTCCTTAACCTGCAGCAACTGCAAGAAAGCACTTGCACGAGATGTACCTGAGGAGTCACTGCCGTGTTCTCCAAGGCCTCCCCCCCACCCCAAGAAATTTGGATAACCTCTTTTATTTCTGCGTTAGAGAGACAAAGACATGTTCTGACTGCGAAGCAGGCTATGTAAGGATGAGACAGCATGCCGTGAGTGAGTTATTCACCTTACCTTCAAATCATTCAAGACATGGCTATACCTCTGTGCGTCTGTACTGCCTAGAGCACTGCTCCTCAAGCTTTTGAAATGATAGGCCATTTTAAGTTATCACATTTTCTTGCAGACTACCACACATCCTTATCATCAAACTTTTAAATACATGCTGTTTAATATGGATTTATAACTGGGAAGCACTTGCTATGGAAAGCAACTACAAATCACAGTTTGAGAACTAGTGGTGTAGCAAGTTATTATATAGCACAATAAAAGATAAAGAAAGCAACAGAAGAAATACGATCTATCTGAAACAAAGGAGGGCATAATAATGAGGTAAAAAAGAGAAGTAACACCAGTAACTAGTGCAACAGCTGTTTTGGAAAGTTGTATGTGCTTCTTATGTTTTAAAACTAATCAACCCGTGCAGTTACAAAAATAAAGGCAGCGTCAAAACCCCATCAGATAATTCTATCACTTCTTTCATTCCTGTCACTTTATTACATACTACTCAGTACTACAACATAGTATTCATTATTTGTGAAATAACATCAAAATTGATGAGGTATAACATGTTATGTTGAATGAACCTCAGTTATGAGATACTTTCTTTAATTTTCCTTAATATAACTTCAGAGCAGGTAGTGTCTGAAAGTACAGAAAACCCTATTTTTTCATATATATTCTGCAGCCACATCTACACATAGGTTTAGCTATATCTCTCCATATGAATAACAATTTTGTTTCTAAGAATAATAAGAAAGAGAATTGGTTGAATTACTTCTAGAGTGTATTTTTATACTTGAATATATTACTATTAGTTTTACAGAACTTCTTGAGCTGTGATGACAATCTTTGAATACTTTAGTAGGTGGGTGTTTTTTGTTGTTTTTCTTCTGCACACCACCACCATGAAATTGTCATTCCCACCTCAAGCAGAAAAAAAAAGCAGAATGAGTTTTCTAATAGTACACTAAAGTAAAAAATAGCATGGCGATAATGATGGTTTTTTAAGCCCAAAAATGCAACACAAACGATGACTAACAAAGAAGAGAAAAGATCTCTTGAAACACAACTTTGGCATACAGGTAGACCAGGAATTCCAGAGAAGAAAATTTCTCATCAAAGGAAAAAATAGTATTTACTGTCTGTACGAATTCTCTTTCTTAAAATCTCTTTAAAACCTCTCTCCATATTTCTGGAATCTCTGTTTCAAAATTCTTCTGAAGAGTGACTTCTGTGCTACCTAAATTTAAACACGTAAAGCAGCATAACTGAATGTTGGTTTCACAGAGATCGAGGAACAAGTACGTGCCCCATCTCCAGTTTGGGACACGGATGTATCCTTTCCTCTTGTAATTCCTTTTGGAAAGACGCACGCATGTGCACACAAAAGCACACACAGAGGAAGAGGAGAGGGACCGTGGGTATGCTGTGCTGCACACCTGCCAGTCAAGTCACTTTTTATTCCAGCGCCTATATACAAATGTTGGTGTCCAAGTGCCCACATTGCGGTTACTGTCTATAAAAGGCAGAAAAAAATAAGTTAGTAGCAATTCAGCTACTCCCAGCTCGTCCAAGACCTGTAGCACCAGCGAGAATTCATTTCAGTCACGAAGATTGTGACATATCTGGCAAAAGCTCTATTTGCAATTGCTGGAATATCATTTGCTCTGACTGTGCCTGCTTCAAACATCAGAAAACAAAAGCTTATTTCCTATGCTCTTGCTTCTCGCTACCATATGAAGCCATGAAACCCCCAAATGCTGTAGAATTATTTTCAGTGTCAATTTCTTGTTTATCACATTTTCCACCCTATCTATTTTTTAGTATCTGATAAGTCTCCCCGGGATCTAGCTACACCTCTGATAAAGAGCTGTTTGACGACTGCATTCTTGACACAAGCTTTCTCACATACTTTTTATCTATATGTAAATACACAAAAAGGGCATAAAACATATTTACAAGTATAGGTGTTCCCGATATCATATTCAAACACATACACAAAGTAAATGCATGTATGTGCTCATATACATACAGTAATACAATGGGATTTCCATGGGGAAATGTGAAAGTTATTGTTAAAATGTCTGTCATCCATGTAAGAGAAACAGAAATGAGCTGGGCATTAAATTTGCATACAGCCCCAAGCACAGAGGTTCCTGCATGTGTAGTGTTCTCCTGTTCTTGATGATGGGCATATCTGGCAGGGAGAGTCTGTCAGGATTAGCTCAGGAAAAAACACCCCCAAGGAGATAATTTGAAGACATACTGAGAATTTGCCTCAGTACATGAAAATAAACATGAAATCCGCTGCAAACTGTGCACACTAAAAGTTACCACAAACACTGCGCCACACACCAGGGGATAATCTATTTCAGCTAATTAACACACAGCCACACACAACACTGTGAGAAGTGGTTGCCACTTAGGATTGATTTAGGTCTTGCATTGCTTAAATAGACTTGGAAAGAAAAGGTCTATTTAAACGTTCAGACAGAGAGGAAAAAAAGGTAAAATTAAAGTAGCTGTGAAACAAACAGGCTCAGATTCACTTGATGGCTTAGCTTTCTACTGAATAACAAGACGACATAAAGACGTTAGTATTTCTTTTATAATAAATATCCAAAAGGTACAGTCCCCGTCTTGATTTTAGTGCTGCTTTTGACAAAGCCAATACTAACACCCTCGGCTCCAAGTAACAAACAAGATTTTTTTTTTACTTTTTAGGTAAACCTGTGTTAATAGAGTGTATCTTTCAACAACAATAGTGGCTGCTGAGGTAGAAATTGTTGTGACTTAAAATTCAGGTAGAAATCAGGTAAGTATTACATTGCATGTGATTTTATTTAAAAAAAATACATAATCAGTATGTGAAAACAACTTGGCCTGAAACCACCTAGCATAAGAAAAGGAAGTATTTCTCTTTCCTTTCATTCTCTTTTTCCCCAACCCAATCCTCTTTTCCTTTCAATTTTTCTTGTTATGAGAGAAAGCATGATGCCATTTCATAACTTCTACTTTCTTAACACACACACACACGAAGAAAATAACATAATGTCATATCAAAAGAAGGACATGAAAGCACATCTCCAAATGTTCACGGCTACACGTCTTATTAAGCACCGTTACTACTCTTAAACAGTAATTGAAATTATTCCAAAGATCTCATGCACTTCTGCACTGGCCTCCTAACTTAACTTTAGGTATTTCATGGACAGTTCACAGATACCACTGAAGAATAATAAAATAGATATGACTGGAAAAAACCCCAGATGAAGATTGCTCACCCACCCACAAAAGATTTAAAGCAAGAATGTCAAGCAAGGAAATAAGGAGGAGTCACAGAAGCATCCAAGGAAAACGGAGGTGTTATCTATAGCACTTTTGGGGTGTGCTCAGCTGGGCTTGACTTCTGCACGTCACATTGCTCAAGCCAGTTGCACTCCACAGAGGCATGGCTACAGTTCGAGCCAGCGACAGCCACGTCCCCAGGCATCCCCGTTTGGTTCGGCAACAGTGCACTCGGGATCTGACACAGAGACTGCCGTCTTGCCGACAGCATGGACAAGGAGTTTGGGCTTGACTTCAGGGTTGAGACCCCAGCAAACGTGAGAGTACCATGTGCATCTGTGGTAATGATAGAGGGGAACAAGACTACCTAGCGTATGAGAATGTGAAACAAATCTAAATATTGACGATCCTCCTTAATTAAAAAGGGTATCTTCCAACACAGATATGCGACTCTGAAACAGAAAATTAACTCCCTACATCCAAAATGTCAAATGTCAGAGTTGAGTAAGATGAAGCATTAACATATACAACCAGAGCTGTAATTTTTGGAAAGCACTGGATAAATTATAAGCTATCATAATTAACCAGCAAAAGCTGCGAAGCTCTGTCCCCACGTCCCGGACACCACCCAGGGTRCAGGGCCTTCACTATGCAACTGCTGCTTCGGAAAAGGGATCATTTCCAGACGGTCATGAACAACCGGCACCCAGCTAAAACCCGACTGAGGTAAGGGAGTTCGTGTCTGCGTGATGCCTGAGCAATGCGCATTTCATACTGCATTGGCCCTGTTTTCCGAAACTGTTACTGCAGCAAGCAGGCATCTTTTACGGCAGGAAGGTGACTGTTGTTTTCTACTTGCTAAGTGCCTCCGAAGGTCTAACAGCAACCAGCGGGAAACCCGAGCCATTATGCTTTAGTCCCGCAGATTTAGTCCATCAGAATTTGAGCAGAGTTGATTGTCCAAGGCCGGGCAGGGACCAAACTTTGATCTCCTATTCTCATATTTGGGACCATCACTGGACAGCCGCTCGGTTTCACCGCCAGCTGTCTTTCACTTCATCTCCTTCTTTATGTAGTTCCTAACAACTATTGACATTTTCTTTTGTCAGAAAAGCTGTTCCTTCATCATAAACGGTCTGAGAAAAGAATACGGGCAACAGAATGAATGATGCTTTGCCATTTGGTCAGTTACAGCTAACAATGTGGGGAGAAAAGGAGAGTCTGTTACRGGTAACCAGGATGAAGGGGAACTGTTGGTTTTCATCCCAGTAGGAGGAAAAACTAAACCGAACTTTCTACTGGAAGGACCATTTGATCTTCCCACTAAAAGAGAAGTAACAGGAGGATGTTTCACATAATATATATAAAGGGAAGTAAGGTTTAGAACTATAAAAAGCAATTTTGGAAAGGCTGTTCTGCTAATTACAGTATCATTAACCATGATTATCCTTAAGTTACCTAAAGGGTGGGGTTATTTGCGCGTCTGCAGGTAGAGGTTTTACTGGTACAAACAGGAAAGTGGGGTAGCAAACTCATTGATGGATGGCAGAAATTAATACACTTCATTTCAGAGTAAAATGATTGCTCTGGTCTGTGCGCAGAAGGACAAGTTATAACCCAGTAGTACTGTTGATTGGTTTTCTTTTGAAGACTTCAGGTTAGTCAGAAGTTCAGTAAGTAACTGCCAAAAGATTTTAAAAACAGGAACACAAGGTTTATTGATTTGATCATGAAGAATTCACTCAGCAAAAAAAATAATTTTAAGGTTTCTTTGGTAGGATTGCATCTTGGCATCCCCAAGACAGATGGTAACTTCTGCACAAACACCACAGATCAAGGGGAAATTGGATAGGAGTGGTGTAAGAAAGGTCTTCATGGATCAACTTGTAGTAACATTTAAGAACTGTGAGGTTTCCAAACAACCCTGTTTGTTGTTTTCTAAATAGCTGAATATTTTACAGTAGGAGCTCTTAGTTAATAGATTTCTCGATACAGACGGGTGAAAAAAAAAATCTGGTGACCTTCCTTTTATGAAGGCACAAATAACCTGAAAGGGTCCGGCTATTTCAGAGTGCAGAAAGCAAAAAACAGAGCAGCGTTTACATCCCACTCTGAAATACCAGCACACTAAGATCAAAGATTTCAGATCACAAAGAAGTGGCTGTAAGCCCCTTCAGTTCTCTTCTCTTGGATCTTTATTCCACTACGCTACAACTTCAGGCAACAGCATCCCAACACTAGAAAACTGAAAACCCTTTCCTAGCCTGGACAATACCACGCAAATGACAGAAACGCACACGGCGGTGGAGACCCAGCCACAGCCCTCCCGATGTCAGAAATCCAGAAAGCAGCCGCTTCTGGGTCCCGTCAGCCCCGACCTGCACTGAATGAAAGCGCCATTGCTAAAACACGTCATCCTTTCTCCCCTAAAAGAATGACGTCACTGGCAGTCTGCCCCAGCAAACCGGTCTCAGCAACAAAATACCTGAAACTTGATCAAAAAATGGTGTAAGCAAGTAGAAAATCCAATACAGCTAAAATTCTGATGTAAAAGTAGCCTAATGAGAACCGAATCCGGCCTCGCGTTTTTCACATCATACAACACAGTAATACCAGTAATCCCCAAAAACAGTACTTCAATAATGTTTATGTGTGTCAGATTTCAAAAAGAAAAACACATTAAAAGTAGGACCACAATACTCAGTGTCTGCTTCGTGAAAGCTTGTGATTGCATTCCAGTTTTTTCCTTTGAAAATTTGATCTTGTGTCTTGACAGTGACAAATCGCTGGTTCTTTGCTCAGTGGACCTTCCTGATAATAGAAGATATTCTTCCCCAAGAGAAGGAATATTTCAGGTAAACACATTCACATGGACTGAGCCTGCCCTTTACTGAAAAAGAGTTTGATCTAATTGCTTGAATGTCATCATAGGACAGAACATCTTAAAATACATTACCAGGTAAATTTTAAATGACTTCAAACATTAAAAATGCCTATTTTTCTTAAGATACTGTTCACGATCATCTGTGAAATGCAAGTTTTACACCACTGTAATATCCCATGCACAATGAGAGCTATGTAGTATTTATAGTCTGAATAATTCTTAAAAAATAATTAATTCACTTAAAGAAAGCAGAAAGAGAAAACAGGGTAGAGAAAACCAGAATTGCACCATAGCAGTTTTAGCGTAAGTTTATCGTGAGGTGTTGTTTTATATCCTCACTTGAGATTTTCTTTTAAGTTTAGAGGAATCTACTGTAGAGGCATGTAAGCGTGTATTTCTCTGTAATCTTTCTGCCGCAGACCCCAACAGATTTCTACCTACTGCTATCTAACTATGAAAAGTTAAAAAAGGTAACTTATAGCATATYCTCCAGACAAGCAGTTAAACGGTTTCCTGTCATGTTTTCTGTAGCCTTATTTTTTCCACACACTGAGAACAGAAATACAGAGAATGCAATATACAGAAAAAAACTACCAGCCATGCCTGTACACGGTTAGCTTTTCCTTGCTACACAAACTGATACCTATGTATGACCTGCATATAAAATATCTGACATGAGAATGTGCATTGCTGTGAGGATGTAACCGATTGAAAAAATAAAATGATATTAAAACAAGATTTTTTTTTTTTACTGTATAGATGGAGAAGCCTCCTTCCCTCACACTGATTTTTTTTCCTTCTCCTGTCTATAGGAGTATATGCTGCCGTGTGACAGAAGTCAGTCACGATGGGGTCCTCCTGGGCGTCCTGCTTCCCTCAGGGACCTCGTGCCGGAAAATGACTCCCTTGTCTCACGAGTTACGATACGAGCATTTGCTATGAACCGCAGATGCCTTGCTAACTTGGCCAGTGGCACGACAAATTGAAGCAGGGCCTTCAAAAACAAGTCGGCTTTTCTTGTTAACCATGCGGCACTTGCCCAGGCAAAACAACCAATAAAAAATACTCTCTTCTCGGTTTTTTCTAATGTTTGGGTTCCTGTAACAATTTGAAAGATGAGGAGGTTTGCATTTTACAAAAAAAAAAAACCCAGACAAAGAGCGGCTCGGTGTGTGTGGGAACTCGATCTGTGCCTCTCTCCTCCACGACAAAAATGCCTTCTATTCTAGCGAGAAAGGGAAAGGCTGGAAACTCCCATGCTGATAGTCCTGATCTTTTTCTGCTGCTACAGTGAGTCAAAGGTTAGTTCCCTCCCACCTGCATCACCACTTTGCCTCTTCTAATACACAACCAAGCATTCAGACAATACGATTAAACCCCAGTTTGTTCATGGGAGGCTCCCTCAGACGCTCAGTGTTCCCTTCTCAAATATCCCAGTCCAGCACACGGACACAATCATACACTTGCACATTAACAAGAGCTTTGTGCGATTTTTTTGTTCAACCCTGCTTACTGACTCTCAGTAAAATTAAATACAATCTTAATAAAATAGAGTAAATGTCAACCGTTCTATTCAGCATAGCATGATCACGGGTAAGGGTGATAACGAGATCTTCTTTGGTATGACCTCTTAGGAAAAAAATAATAAACCTGCATTAAGTGACATAAGAGCAACTCCGAAGGAAAATAAACTGTCATTTTAAGAGATGGTACGCTATCGCTGGGTTCTGGAAATGGAAGCAGTGATATTAAGAAGCATATACTGAGGCAAAAAAAAGTTAAACTCTAGAGATAATTTGCAGAACAATTTTCTATCATCTGAACAGCCCCGGATTTAAAAATAATGCCTATATTCCATTTTTTGCTACTGCATATATTACAAGTTGAAAAAGCAAGCAATAGCAGCATCGCTATGGGGTCACCTCCCCGGTACCAACAGCGGGGTTGATACCCTCCTGGGATGGCCAGATCCTGCACTGCAGTGGTTTCAGTGAAACTCGGTCAGCACCAAGCGAGCAGCCACTCTGGGGACAGTTGCTGACTTGAGTTAAGTGTTGGATCAAGCCCACGGCGAGGAGGATGAATAGAGTTTGTTTACAATCGTACGAGTTTACCCTACCCAGCAGCTAAAAGAGACCGTGAGTGCCATGTATTTTGCAGAACAGAGAAGAAAACGTGAAACAGAAATGTAGAATTATGCTCATGTATTAATACCTGACGGAGAGTATGTTAAAACAAATAATTAGGAGAGAACATTGTACCTCCAAGGTTCCTCATGAGAGTGATCTGTTCTGCCTTCCTCCACCCGTCCCACAGAAAAAAGGGATACGTCTTAAGAGAGAAGTGAGTCACAAGGCCAAACAACTTAATGCGTAATCTTTAGGCTACTGTTTTAAGATCACAGATTGTCATCAAAGTCTGGAAATTATGCAAATAGTACTAGCTACATTTAGAGGTCTGCACAAGTAAAGACTTCCCGACCTAAATAGTAATTGTGTCTCAGAAAAGGCAGTGATTTTTTGTGTGATGCAAGGGTGCTACCTACAGGCTTGAGCAGAGAATGACATCCAGGGAAGATTAGGAAAAAAGACCCTGTTTTTATGAGGAAATAGCACAGAACTAGCATTATCACTGAACTGAATCCTTCTTAATTTCAGGCTACAGACCGTATGTTTTACTGAAATTTTTAAAAATCCATAATCCCAAAGATTTTCGGTTAACCCCATTTAATCCTAAATCTTACAATGGTGCTTATATTTCTCCATTTTTCTATATTTAAAGCATTTCCAATATCATGGAAAACAGGCTAACTTTCTTTTTTAATCCACAAAAATTAAGTAACCTCTACACTCTTCTGACACACATACTTCAGGCATATTTTTGTTGACAAGTAATTTTGGCCATAACTATTGAAAGACCACATTCAAAGATCACAATTAGTGCTTGGTCTTGTAAATACATTAAGTTGCTAGACAGGAAGTATTTGTTACCATATTAATATATTTCTATCCTATATCTCTTGTATAATCAATGCTTCATTCAACACAGTGCAACCGTATTCAGAATTACTTACAATAGCCTAAATACAACAATATTTCCAATATTTTTGAGATAATGAAGAGATGCTTGGGAATCTGAGTGCACGCTTTTTCTTCCCTGCGTCTTTTACACATTCGTCTCTTCCCCAAGCAGGTCAGATACGGCAAATACTTACGCATACGTGTAAATTTACTCCTGGGGCCAGCCCTACTGATTTGAATTGAACTTAATGATATGAATTTAACAGCATAGGCTCAATTTGTTAACTTTTCAGAACAAGGGTCCCTACGGTGTGCCCACTGCCCTGCAGACACCACTGCAGTATACAACCAGCAGATAATGACAACAGAGGTAGCAGCAGTAGCAGCAGCGTCCTCTTGCATTTATGATCGGCTACAATTCAGGCAAGCCATGCAATTCAGAAGTAGTACGTTCTGGCTTTTAAAAAAATTCTGACATCCTTTCTTCCTTTTTTTTTTTTTGAGGGGGGAACAGTTTCACAAGTAGTATAAAAACAGGGAAAAAACCATAGATTATTAAAGGCATTTTATATTACATAACAGAGTAATAACTGCGAATATTTTTTCTTCCAGATATAGAATTCAGCACTTCTGTATTTAAAAGCTGGATTTTTATATCCATAGTGATGAAAGGACATCACCCTGTCACACGTACAATTAGATACATTTTAATATCACTGCAATGCTGTGAAAGGGGGAATTTTAAAATTAGGTTTTTTTGTGTCCTTTTGTCCAAGTCCTGAATACCTTTCAGGGAGTAAATGTCAAGATGTATTTTTATTTGTATCAAATAATTATGATATTCAAAATCAATAATCTGATGAGCTGAAAAAATGCTTTATTTTACAGTCCCAGTTGAACAAAGCATCTAGGTTAAAGCACTTTTCTGAAACAGTTAGGATACATTGCTAACTAATTTCAGCTTGGCTAAAACATTGTAAGAAAGAAAAAAAAAACCAACATAAGGTTTGGTTAAATCTCAGAGAAGAACCAACAGTATTGATGTATGCTACAGAATGAAATAAAAAGTATTCAGTGATCATACATAACTTTTGCTTTATTCTCAGGCAACTAAAATATCTCTTAAGGACAAAATACATTGATCCTACTAATATTGTTACTGATTTGGGATTCAAATTATTTTGCAAAATATTCAATTATTCATGATTTTCAGATGAAATTTCAAGAATAGTTGTACCAAAACCTATCAGCTATTCTTTTTCTTATTTTTAGAAGTTGGGGAAAAAACTGTTTACATTATTTTAATGACATTCTACATATAATAATGTAATTACATCACAATTAAATGAGCTCAATTCTATTTAATTAAGAAGATAATCCTGAATCTTTTTTTTTTTAATAGAAATGCCTCACTATAATTAAATTGTTCAGAGGACATTTAAATGAATGTTGAAGAGAGAATCACACAAGCTGTAACAGTATATTCGTAACAAATTTGCTCTGAAATTAATATTTAATTAATTTTAAAATACTTTATGCCTCCTATGTAGTTGTCTGTAAATTATTTTAAGTTGCCTTTCCCACTGATTGAACTTATTTGTATTTTATTCAGTTCTCCCAATTTTTAACTGCATCAGAAAGCTCTGTGAGCACAATTAGTGGTAATGTTTATGGGTTGCTGGAGAAACATTGGTAAAGACAAAAGTTCCTACTAGCTTTGTCATTAGGATAACTAAATTTTAAATCATATGCCCACATCTTTTTATTAATTACTTGCCTGTGACAAAGTAATGTATCAACATATAGCCTCATTTTGGTGACTTCTAATATTTTAGATGCAAATATAGGTTTTTTCCCCTCGTCAGATTTTCTTGATCTGTAACTAGTATTAAATTCTTCCAAAAAGTGGGGATGGCACATGACTATAACCTGCTAGCTTTATGGAAGAAGGAGAACAACGGCTTGTTGATTATTGTAAAAATATTTCTGATAAGGAAAAAAATCAAAATGAATCAGTCACATGCAAATATCATTCTTAATTTTGCTGCATGCATATGCAATACATGCATTTCCAACTTTTAAAACTTAACCACTATTACATAAATCACAACTGACTTCTAATGTAAAATAATTCTAGATAAACATTTTTACCCTGCTGTAGTACTTCATGTGTGTCCTAACATTCATTTCTTCTTTGAATTGCTGTAACATTCTGTTGCATGAAGTTCCTACCAGGAAAACAGCTATCACTTTTTTCTTTGTACTTTTCCCTGAAATGTTCATAAAGTTCTTCAGAACACCAATCAAAACTTAAAAAATAAAATAAAAAACATTTCCTTTATGAAAGCTCGATGACCTTTGACATCATTCACTATTTAGAAACCCATAAAAGAATAGATAACAAATATATGACTCACAAATTATCAATTATGAAAAATAATCTGGGGTAGAATGCTACACTAATGCAAAAAGATGGATTACTTGTCATAAACCAATAAAGCTTTTGTTTGCGAATCCAATATCTCATTTCTTTCTTTTGTGTTGGGAAACTTAAAATGATTTTTAAACTGCATTAACTTAAAAAAATGCAAGTATCATAAAGGTGAACACTGAAAACGCCCCCAGAAATAATCTGTCATTTTTTAACCAATTTATATTTTATATTCAACTATCAGTTCTAAAAATCGTAAGTCAGCAGAGACTAAATCCATCACAGAGCAAGTAGATAGTCCTGTACTTCAGAGGTGTGTRGGGGTGTTGGTTCTACCATCCAGATTTTAAAGTGCTCTCGAAGAAGTGCCATATTTGTCATTGCCAGGCAGACAACAGAATTTAATTAGTCTATAACCACATTTTAGAGCACAGACAGCCTGTTTTAAAGCACTCCTCCTGCATTACAATTCTTCAGGGTTTTGGGTTTACTTTGCTCTCTATAACTTGGGGGAGGGGAATATTTCAGGTTTTTAATAGAAGAAATGTGAGAAAGAGTGGATGTCTGCAGAAAATAAAATAAATACCAGCTTTGGAGTACCACAGTGCAGTGTCATCAGCTGTTGAGGGGTTACCTACAAAAAACCCTGGCCAGCGATGCAGCAGAGAATTCATTACACTTGCTGACTGGCAAATGACAGGACTGCTCAAATCAGGAGATAAACCGAGATGAGCTTTATTTCCATCCAGAAATCACAAACTCTCTGCTCAGCCTTTTGCCTTCTCTGCAAATTGTGAAATCAGTGCTCGTGGCACAACGTCGAGAGAAACAAACCAGCAGGAATGCCACTGACGTATGCATTTGTAAGAGCAATTGCTATGACTCCCAGTTCTAGTTTAATTTGTGATTGTCTTTTCACATRTACCTTCTGCTCTGCCTACGCCAGAATCCGCAGTCATCTTTGGSTAACTTTGGCCCGATCAAGTCGAGACACCTGATTCAAAACACCGCCAGCTACAGCTCTTAACCATCTTGCACTGTGAGAAAGAGTTGAATGATTTAATTAAAATAATTTAATTTAAATTAGGCGTATTAGACATTGTAAGTAAAGGAGCAGAAGGGTGAGGGCAGTGATCCGGAGGCAATGAAGCATACTAACCAGAGATTCCCAGGTTCAGATCCCGGGGTCAGATACGCACTCCCTGCTCCCAGCTTCAGCTGGGAGTGTGCCTGGAGGTGGCTGCCTCTGCTTTTGGGAGAATGGAGGAGCAGGGTTGTGTGTCGGGGGGGATTAACTACATTGTCACTCACTAATGACAGCTGCCAGATGATTAGAAACCACATTAAGTTCTTAACTTTAACTTTGCTAATCAGCAAGATCAAACTCCTACAACCGGATTGGAATTTCTTCTATTAAAAAAAAAAAGAAAAGAAAAAAGAGACAGAATATGAAGAAAGTAGTTTGCTTGTTTGCTACCTAATCAGAATGTAAGGCAGCGAACAAGCACACAGTCGTAAAAATGAACTTTGATTCGGGAATAAAATACCCGACCGATTTGGACCAGCTTCAATAGCACCATTTGCAAGGGCTAAGTTTTCCTATGCATACAGGACAAAAGTTTTAAACAATTAGTATTATTTCTTCCTATCAAATGCTGACAATCAAGAATCAACCAACAGGAGGGAAATTTTATTTAACCATTTTGACATCATATACTTCAAGAAAGTGGAACTTGAGAACAGCAAGAGTCTGCTACATTTACTGCGAGAAAGGAAAAAAAAAAACACCTTGCAGAAAAAGATCTGAGTAGCGTTTACCCTAACCATTCACTGGGTAGGCTGTTGGTCAAGGCAAAATATGTACATTCACTTTCGGGAAACTTGTAATTTTGCCATATTCTCCATATAGACAGAAACCTCACTTCTTCAATACTAACTTTAAAGCAAATTCAAAACAGACAGTTAACGGTAAGGCCGTAATGAATTTTTTTTTTTTTTAACCTATGACTCTGATAAGGCCGCTTTCGGAAATATAATGGTTACCCAACCCTTTTAGGGCTTTAACAAACCCTTGCTTCTGCCCCCTATTCCATACAATGTAGACTCTATTTGCACCCGTGCAGTACTAAATTACAGATAAAGTTACAGCAAATTTGTTTTCTCAAAAAGGCAGTGAGGCCTGATATCCCTTGAGTAATAACAGCCTTGTCTTTCATTTAGAAGCAGAACTGGAGTAGTCTTCCCTCAGAAACAAACGTTTCTTCCCGCGACAATAGAGCTGTTCTTGCAGCGCTGAATGGGACGCGGCTYGGTTTGCAGGTGCGGAGGTGGGAGGCGGGCGGGCGTCTGACCCGGCTGGACAGCCCGTGCTGTGGTAGGTAACTCCAGCGCGCTCCACCACCCATTAGACGGGCGACGGAGTTCTCAACGCCGAATGAGCAAAGAAGTATGCTCGAGCAAATCAGTAATTTATAGAGGTGTCTCTTGTCCATACTGATGGAATCAAGGTAGCTAACAAAATCCTGACGCAGCCTTGGAACAAAGCAAAAACGTCTTAAAAGGTTAAAAACCCACAACCCACACCCAAAGTGATTCTTGTATGTGAAAGGAATACTGACATAATAATGACCCACCAGCGTACTACAGTTATTTTCCAAATGCTCTAGCTAATAGACTGTGATGAATAAATAACTTTTTAATGTGTTTCACTGGAGTTGCACGAGGGAATATTAATATCCAGTATTAAAAACACTACTCAGATTGATGTGAAGCTGTAATGCTATGAAGATAGCGACATAATACAGAAACAAAGCGCAAACAAGAGATTTCACTAGTTACCTTTTCTTTAAAATAAATCACTCCAAAATGTTTCCATGTTTACTTGCTACAATATTGTGATACTATTCCTAAAATCAAGCACATATAGGGAATAAGCATTAAGTGTTGTTAATGTGGCCTTACGCTGTTAATCATTATCTTGGGAAAATTACATTGTGTTTTATACACTAATACTATGACATTTTTATTAACTCATAATCCCTCTGCTAACAGTGGTGCTTTAAGCAAGTAATAATTAAGGTGGCAGCAAATATTAAAAATACCTACTTTTAAATTTTTCCGTCACGTTAAAGGGATACAGTATCTGCTGGTACTAGAGGTTTTTTAAGGGAAAACATCAAGAAGAATACTGTATACCAAGCAGAAAATACTCATTCTTTCTTTATTAAGGAAAACAGCCTTAAATAATCATTAGCAGTATCCCGTACAGTACTGATCACTACCTTCAAAGGAATTAGCTGATTTTAATTATTAAAAATACACTTTTCCTGGAAATTGAAGAATTTGTCATTGGAAAATAGAGTTTCACATATGTACACCTGTGCCTTCTGGTCTGAGATAAGGAAGAGATTTTCCCTCTCCCTTATAAATGAGCACCAGAAAGAGACAGACCTCAGGAGAGACAGAGCGAGAACAGAAATATCACACAAGCTGACTTTATTAAGATGAGAATAGTCCAGAAAGGAGCATCTCACGCTAAACAGACACCATGCATTCGTATATGTAAAGACTGAGGAGAAATATAAGGAAACAGCAAAAACTCATGCATTAGTCCTGCCAGGGCTACTATTAAAGTAGAGATTTACCTTCAGCTTAACATGTTTACCCCTCAAGTTATGATTGAGAGGAGATGTGCTGAGTGCAGAGAATCACAGAGATGCATTAATATTGGCTTGATTTTCTTTTTAATCACAGCTTTCCCATGTATACAGTGCCACTTCCTGTAGCGACGAATGCAAAATATGTATTCAGTATATCAAAGCAGAATTAATTTTATTCACTTTTGAGCACATTTCTTTGCTACCTTTTTATTTTTTTAATGGGGTTAGGAAGTGTCTGTCTCTGTTCATTAATGAGCAGTGTCTACTTACGGAGGCCAGTCAATTAGAACTGGAATACAGGCACATCTAATCACAGCTACTATACAGCTGTGGAGAGAAAATCATGTCTCCTATTCAGCCGGTGCTGCACGCTAATTGCCCAAGAAGTTCCAGTTGCATAATACCAGTTTTAACAGATAACTTTGCAGTCCTAACAATAGCTGCGAGAGTAGTGGTCACTCTCAAATAAACAAGACTATATTATGCCAATTTCTTGCTTTTGCAAATCAGTGGGTTCTTCTTAGAGCACCTGCATCTCTGGAAAGCAGTTGGTGTCTTGTAGCTTCAGAGCTGCAGTAATTGTACTGGTGCTATTCAGGGAAATGTACAAACTCCAAAGATCTGCCATGCAGTTGCACGTCTATTCAGTATCAGCTGCAGCCATTTGGCTTACAGTTATTAGATTTTTTTTCTCTTCAGTAACAATTCTGGTCACAACATTAGTTATCTCTACTGGGTAAGTGTTAATACTTATTCTGGAATAAATAAAATCTACCAGTGAGACCAAAATAAACTATGCTTTTGAATTATGTCTCCTTGTTTATTCAAAGTTATAAACAGATTTTAGGATATAAACACCTATTATTTTTCTTTTGAAAATCAAATAAACTAAAAAAAAAAAAAAAAAAAAAAAACAAAAACAAAGCAAAAAGTCATTTTTATCAAACAACTGGCTATGAGGTTTACATGCTTTTTATTTCAAGGTCAACTGAAATTCTCCTTTCCTGCAGAAGCTAAATCACTTAAGCAGGACACTTGGTAAAAAGTTAACATTCTGCTCATACTCTGTTTCATGTATTAGAAAACTATCTAGACAACATTGTTTCTTGCATTAAACACTTAACTAAAAGGATCTTCAAGGCAGTTTTTGCTCCTCTTTATATTGCTGTGACCAGTAGAAAAAGTTACTGTGCAAGACAGGGCATTGCAAACAGCCAACCTTTACCAATAACATGGCTAAGGCTATGTGAGGATTTTCTTCACAACTTTGCAACCATCGGTTTGGCCTGTAATTGAGAAATTTAAGCAAACATTCTGCCTAGATGGTAATCTGCTCGATGCAGCCTTGTCACCAAGATCTGCAGCCGTTGCCTTGGGCCAACACCCAGGAGGCAAACGCACGTGGAAAGGTAGTTCAGGGAAGCATCATTTTTCTGAAAGAACGGATTTAATCCTAGTTCTTCAGGTATGGAAAACACCCTGGGTGCAAGCAACGTTTACCCTGACTAAACTATACAATAAAGATTACGTTAATAATGTGCTGTATAACTTATGCCTAATTTAGAAGAAAAACAAAAAAATCCATCACTTGTAAACTTCTTAAGTATTCTTCTGTAACATCACACTTCAGCAGTTTGTCCACTTGAAATACAGTCTACCCAGTACACAAAAAGAGACACATCCTCCCAAGCGAAGGACAACTTCTCGTGCTACTGCTTTTTCACAGCCTGTCACAGGAAGTTTCCCTAACTGTGAAAATAAGCAGCCTTCCTAGTTCAGCCGTAACTGCCCAGTTCCTTCACAGGACTTTCCTACATAAATCTTAATGGAGTTCAGGTGGAAATAAAGCTTCTTGCATGGTAAGTCCACCTCACACTGAGGAGGAAAGCAGAGGGACCACAAGAAAGGTGACAGCAGAACGACACAGGCATTTTTCACTTCAATTTCCTACTGTCCCGAGGGGAACAGACTAATCGTTCGTTCTCCCTGCCAGTTCTGCTGGTTTTGGATATATCATCATCACAAGCAGCATCGCCACCCGCCAGTTATTTCCAAGTGGGAAGCAAGCTTTCAAACTCTCTCTGGTCCAACCAGCCATTTTTGGAATGGGAACCATGCAGCATCTCTCTTTTGCCAAAAATGTAGGATAAAGCTGTGTGTGGCAGACAGTCACTTTTAGGAAAAAGGGACAAAACTTCCTGTGTAACTTTTGCAATGCCTACTTAGGGGTGTTTTTCTTTTGAGGCTTTATTTACAACACCAATAAACCCAACTACTGTTAGTCATATAGCATGTGCAGCACTAGTAGAAACAAAGTATGTTCTAAGCCTTTTTTATATTAATGGTCTGGATTTCACGTTCTGCAATCAAAACTGAAATTTTAAAATTGCATGTTAAAAAACATGAGCAGGACAAATATTTTCATGATGCATATTTGAAACATGACGAAGTTACCCTAAGTGTTTCCACTCCAGTAAAATCCAACATATTGAAAATTAATTGTTTTTTCTTAATTCTTCCACCCAGGCACAGATGCTTTTAGTATCACCTACCAGCTACACACCTACCAAACAAGTGACTACTCTATAGGGATAAGCACACTGAAGATTCCTTAAGGAGCATTAGGAAGAAGTTGGTAGCTTCATTTCTGAACAGGCTACCTTTCTAATCCTTTTGCACATCGCATTTTCAAAAGCTTTGAAATGTTGCTTCTCTATTCGATTTTCCTTACTTGGGCATTTCTCACTAGCATATGACATACCTGGTTATTGCCTCTTTCTTTACTACACTGAAACTTTTTGCAAAACATTACACTATATTATTTTAACTGTTGAACAGTCCAGTAAAATCAGTGTGGCCCTGTGCTGGTTTTGGCTGGGGTAGAGTTAATTTTCTTCACAGCAGCTAGTATGGGGCTATGTTTTGGATTTGTGCTGGAAACAGTGTTGATAACACAGGGATGTTTTCGTTACTGCTGAGCAGCACTTACACAGAGCCAAGGCCTTTTCTGCTCCTCACCCCACCCCACCAGTGCAGAGGCTGGGGGGGCACAAGGAGTTGGGAGGGGACATGGCCAGGACAGCTGACCCCAAGTGACCAAAGGGATATTCCACACCATATGGCATCATGCTCAGCATATAGAGCTGGGGGAAGAAGAAGGAAGGGAGGACGTTTGGAGCGATGGCGTTTGTCTTCCCAAGTCACTGTTACGCGTGATGGAGCCCTGCTTTCCTGGAGATGGCTGAACACCTGCCTGCCCATGGGAAGGAGTGAAGGAATTCCTTGGTTTGCTTTGCTTGTGTGCATGGCTTTTGCTTTCCCTATTAAACTGTCTTTATCTCAACGCACGAGTTTTCTCACTTCTACCCTTCCGATTCTCTCCCCCATCCCACCAGGAGGGAGTGAGCGAGCGGCTGGGGGGGGGGCTGAGCTGCCTGCCGGGTTAAACCATGACAGGCCCATAGTCAAGGCAAACCACTATAATACCTACTGCTGCCAAAATAAAGAGGAAGTAAAACACTCTTTGTAACATGATTTTATAATGTGTTGGTTCTCATATGACTCATAATTAAAAGATGATGAAAAAGATACTTTACAATCCACTGTGCACAATCCATGTGCACTATTTTAAGTAATGAAAGTTTAAATGGCCAAGATTTTCTGCAACAACTGTGGAATAGCAACTTGGGGAACCCAATGATGAGAAGGTAAACAACTACTTTCTCCTTAGAATACTGTTACTAAATAATTATCCAAATTTAGTATCAGTGCTATCCGAAGTCTTTCAAGTGCAAAGTTTTTTATCCAGGAGAGTTTTGTGCACTGAAGAGGAAAGTGCAAGTAAGAATACACGATGCAATGCAACTCCCCTCTGGACACATAGCCACGCGGGGTCAGCCGCGTGCAGCCATCCTGCAACTCTTCCAACAGCACCAAGCAGGTGGGGCCGCAGCAATGTCAGGCAGCTGGGGATCGCACTGTGCATGATTTGCATTACGGGAAAAGTACTCCAGACCAAGATCACAACTCACACAATTTGGCTGCCTGTACTTCTAGTCACATCACTGCCTTAAGAGGAAATCTAAGCTCCTTTTTTGAACTTTTTGGGTAACAGTGAATACTGGACAGTAACTAATAGTTTTTGTTAATTTCTATAATTTTTGATCAACTACATTTCGGTGCATCAGACCTTTTGGCGTATCAAGCTATAATAGCATTCTGAAAGCTTTGATAATCAAATACTTTCAGTGCAAATTCTAAGTTGGGAGAAAAGGAAAATAGGTGGGAAGAATGGTCTGGTAGTGAAGGGAAAAGTCCAAGACTTGGGATGCCAATGCTCTATTCTGCTGTGTACTTCCCGTTTGAGAAATCATAAAGCCTCTTTACCTCAATTGGTAATGTAAAATAAGGAAAGCACTTCTCCACACTGCATTGGCGTTTTTGAGATTGAACACTTCAACATTATGAAGAACTCAGAATGGAATCTAGGTAAGTACCTAAAATAGATATGCAGGTAAAACAAACACCTAAGGGAGCAATTAAAGTGCCTAAAGGTAGAGCTGGTGCCATTTTAGACACCCTGCGGGTGGGTACCGCAGTCACCTGGATGGTGATGGCAGAAGTGACACAGAACCTAAGACAAACACATGCCCTCCTGGAACAGCAGCTGGGCGGCACACAGGATGCTCCAGATGATTACTTAAAAGGGCACCACGTCTGCACTTAGGCAATGAATCACACTGCTAAACTGGTTTAGCAAGTATGCATTCACTCTTTGAAGGAAGTAAAATGAATGTGATTTTTTAAAAACAAAATAAAATAGTAAAAGAAATTTTTAAGCACATAAATATTGCCCAGTCTTTCCTTGTATCAGATTTGCAAACACACAATGTGTCAAACACAAGACGTGGATTATGACAGCAACTATTTCCACACCAGCATCATTCCTCAATTGCTATAGTTAAATACAGAGGGTTTTTTTAATCACTGCTGGTGCTGGTATGTTCTTTATGTATGAATGGTTAATGGATCCTAATGGTCATATATACCACGATCTGCTATATATCTGTTTCTTTCCTATCCCACTTTCTAAAACCTGGCACAGAGTACAGATAGGTGTTGCAGAAAGCTCAGATCCCACTGTATTTTTGCAGCAGTCTCACATTAGTTCTGCTGGTCTATAGAAAATTAGGAAAGAGGAAACAGGATTTAGATCACTTTTGGTTTTGTCTGCTTTACTTCTGAAAAAAACAAAAGCACAGCAGTCTGGTCTACTTCATTCTCTTTCCTGCTGGTGAAGATACAGCTGACAAAAAGCTGAAAGACTCTTGCACATGTGTGCAACCTGCATCAGAAATGAACCTTGTACCTGGCCGTGCCATTGCCATGTCACTTTACCTCTGGAAATCTCTGTTTTGAGAACAGGCAGTTTTGACAGCAACAGGAATTTTTGGAAAGGCTTTTTTAGGATGCAAGAAGTTTTTGCAACTACCTTAGCAGCACTTCTTCCAATTTCAAATTCTAGACAACAGGTGGCAAAGACAACCTGATGGTCCGCTCCACCCAGGTTTAGTAAAAAGCAATTTGAAGGTGTATATATGTTATATCCTCAATAATGGTATCCACAATGGCAAAATCTATGACCTCTTAAATATATCTGCAAAATTCTGATTCTCCTACAATTACAGTGTGGAAAAAAAGGAAAATATTTAATAACTAATACAAGAAGTGCATTCCCACTCCTGATGGTACAATATCAAGTCTCTCCCAAAACATAATCCCTGTCCTTCAGCTTTGAGTGAAAGTTGCTTCTGAAATACACAGTGGTGATCATTTCCCTTTTTAACAGGGAAAAGTTAAACAAGTTGACAAAATTACTTTACTGTCTCATTTCCTGCTAAGGACCAGCTCTTTTTTCTCCTGTTTCCTTCTTGGTTTCAATTAATTAGCATGACACCACCACAGCTAAATGGTGTATGTGCAAGAGAACTAACACTTAATCAAAGGCTAGGGACACTGTTATGTCATTTTCACACATGAATTGTGTAACGTTAGAAGACAAAGCGAAGGTGAGTTAGACCTGACAAATGACTTGGATGCAGGGCGAGTCATTTTATCAATATTTCAAAGCCTAAGAAAGGAAAGTATTTTCTATGTGCATGCATACACACGTACAGAAAGATTCAGAGGAATAAGAACAGGAACAGGAGAACATGTTCATAAAAAGCTTTAATTTGAGGACATACTGAAAAGTATGTGTGTGATCGGGTGAGGGTACTCTGCTTCCAAATGAGAAAGGAAACAAGTTTATTTTATGAGTAACAGTTAAATGTTCAAGCAGGCAATTAGAGTGCTTTACTGAGGCCATTTTGGTATACCAAACACTTTGAAGATTATATATTCCCTCATATTTCATGTTCAATGTTCCTCTAAGTAAAATATGTGGTTCCCTTTAGTTACTCAGTTATGAATTGTACTTTAAAGGCAAGAGGACATTTTTGATAATGCACATCTTAAACTTTTCATTAAACTACCAAATTTAAATTCTACCTTTTTGTGCACTCTGACATTTTTGTCTGGCATTTTCATTAATTTTGCGACATACATAAATGTAGCTGAAATGTTAACTGATCAATACTTTGTCTCTCTCATGTAGCACTAGAGCGAAGCTCCCCAAGGACCACGCAGCAGTACAGAAATTAAATGTGTAAAATATCAAATGTTAATGTTAAACACAGCAGCACTTACTGTATAACGACTGAAAAGGCTAAAAGAATTCCAAATGGACAGATGGTAGCACAAATTATCTACAATCACATTTAAAGATTAAAGTTTGTCCCGTAAAATAATTCATTGACTCATGTTGAAGTGTGTCCTTTTACTGATAGCTCAGTTGTCCAATTATTTTTGTGCTCATTACAGTGAGAAATGACAGTACTGGAAAAAAAGTGTACACTTTTTTCCCCCTACGTTGCACCCACTGACATCTGCAAGAACACAAATGTCTGGTCAAGAAGCTGATGGAAATTAGGCCCAATTTAGTAGACATTTCAGTGCCTACAGTAGATTAATCTAGAGAAAAACCATCCACTTTTGCATACCCTAATAAAGTTCTTCCGCCTGAAACATACCATATTAGTTACCAAATTAAAAAAAAAAAAAAAAATTAACTGCTAAATAATCCAAAGGTCCTTTTTAAATGCAGAAAATCATGTGAATTTACAGCAAAGGCTCTCTCTTTAAGAAAGCACCTTAAGCATTTAGGTGCTTAAGAAGCATAAATACAAACACATAACACATTTTTTATCCGCCTCTAGACATAACAGGGATATATGCAATATAATAAAGCTGTTCTGGAACCAAAACATTAATTTGACATTGTTGCTATACACTTCCTTTTTTTATCAGGAAATAAATATCAAAAAGGAGGAGAGAATATAAAATCTTCTGATGGTTCAAATCCAAAGTCATGTTCCAGCCAGATCAACCTACGTTTCATGAGCTATTTACAAATACCTTGAATATCTGAAAAATAACAGCTAATAATACGTCATGGTTATATTAGCACGAAAATATAAAAAAATCTGTCTGGGTAGCAATTATTCTTCAGCTGTGAATTACTGAGGCACAGAAAAAAAAATGGAGTCAAAACCTTAAGTCACTGAGGCAAAATCCTCAGTGAAGGCAATGAGCTTATGAAGTTCAACAGAAACAGGTAAAATACTGTTTAGTTGAGGAAATGCATAATCTAGAACACTGAAAACTTAACTTCTAGGTTTCTGTACTTCT
The DNA here is from genome assembly GCA_035582835.1 of Phoebastria nigripes. Classification (NCBI taxonomy): domain Eukaryota; kingdom Metazoa; phylum Chordata; class Aves; order Procellariiformes; family Diomedeidae; genus Phoebastria; species Phoebastria nigripes. Next base: position 401,590 of record JAYKAV010002821.1, on the reverse strand, counting down.
AGGTACAGCATGGGCAACACTGGTCATTGAGCTGGTGCCTTTGAACAGATTTGAGAAAGAACCATCCTAAACCTTTAATAAAGCATTTCCTTTCCTAAAATGTCCCAAATAAGGTAAAGGTTTGAGACAGCTAAGTTCTGCACTATAAATAATCAGCAAGCCCCTTCAATGAACACTTGTAGTCTCGATGACTAACATTGTGACTCTCCAAGGAGAATGACTTTAAAAAGAGCTGCAGTGAACACTTCAGTGTGCGAAGAGCATAAAGCACATAACTGTAGCTTATTATAGAGTCACGGTATTAATCAAGGCTTTCTGTGGGTTTCCAAGAGTAGTCCTTCTTTCCAGATCTCTCATTAATTACAATTAACTTACTACATTTCTGAAAACTGAGCCAGTCTGTCAGAATTTCTTCACCTGTGGTCTTCTGTAACAGTAGCCCCATCAGAAAGTAAAGACATGGGGTGAGGTACAAGAAAAGGGTACCTGTAATTGTAACACCAAGAACTTGGGGCAATGGGAGATCTGAAAAATTAACCCTCATATACATATAACTTATGTGAAATGGCTGTAAATCTGTATTGGGATGTTATCCATCAAGGTACGTCTTCAAATCCAACAGGAAGGAAGAAATGGTTAGTTTAAAAGTTGACTTATCATACATTATTTATTAGTCTGCCTACAGAGCTGGAAACCTCCAGAATGGCCTATTTCTCATCTTCTTTCTAGCACTGACATTTCACTGTGACATTCTCCAACCTCTGGGAGACAACTTTAAGAGGAGATACGATTTGTGTAATAGTGAAGAGATGAAAATGATACATATAAGTACAGATTTTTTATAGAATCTATTAAATTCCAGCGTAACCTCAGTGCAAGCATAATTCAGCATTACACGTGCAAGTGGACCACTCTCAGATTTTTCAAGGGCCTATGATCGCTATGAAACTTCAGAAACCATCTAAATCCAGAGCTTACGATCATGATAGAAGTTCATGTAGATTTGACTTGGCTAACAAAAACTTATCAATGTTTTGCCCAACACAGGGATGATTTGATCCTTGGACAGAATAACGTCAGGTTGAAAAGCACAGGATGCACTTTGGATGCAGAGCAGGAACACATCTGTGAAGTCACAACACTGATGCAGACATAATGTGTCCATAATTACCACAACCACCACACAGCGAAACAAATACTAAAAGGTAATTAAGAAAAGCAAGCTTTTGAGATATATAGATAGATATAAATATATATATGAATATACACATAAAATCAGGAACACGTTTCTACTGCAATACGCTATAACTGCAATAATGACAGATACTCACTACAGACCTCCCTGCTCAAATTCCATGTTTTATGTATTTCCAGCTACTTATTATGACACTGAATTTCTTCTATGATCGGAAACAATTACAATTTCACAGCAACACAACTTTCTTCATGGCCACAGCAGCGCACCATGAGAAAGAAATAATTTCATTTGCCCCAAAGAGTAGGATGTCTTTCCATTTCCTTTCTTCCACCGATGACAGATGGGTGTTTCACATCCGTATTAAAATCAGACTTGGACAGATGAGTATTTACTAACTGGAGCAGTAATAGCAACATGAACATTTGAGTTTTATGTAGAAACACGCATTTTCCTCTGAAATTTTGATAATTTTAAACTGAAATAATAACAGATCATCCTTCTAAATTAAACAGTAGCAAGTATATTTAGATTTTTGCACATAGTGTAGTTACTACAGACGTCAGTAAAAGTATAAAAACCCTGAGAGTTTGAACAACACATGTATCTCCTGTACTCTTGATGAACATTGCAACCACGGACTGACAGCTTGCTGCCATCCTTTGACAGGCTACAGGAGGGTTTAACAAGACATTTAGTACAAATTGAGCCCTGCTAGAAGAAACTTCCTGCAAAACAGCATGATTTAGTGACACACCAAAGTACCCCATTTTACTGCTCCAGTGCAGCCAGCTGCAATGCCTGGTCTGATGTCTCCAAATTCGAGGCACCTGAGCTTTAGGCACCCAAGCTAGGAGTACTGTCAGCAGACTCCCTCTATAATTATTCAAAGAAAGACCAAAAACATTCCCTGTTCATATTCATGGTGGAGAAGCTCATAACTTCAGTATTTCAGCCAACTTAATAAATTCAGATGTTCCAGAAAGTGTGTCCATGCATACATTTTTACTCCTGGTGGGACTCCCTCAGGCAAAAAACAAACAGGGACTCTGGTCTTATTTGTAGTTCATATGATTTTGAAAATAAAAAGATATCCATCTGGGAAACACAATGTCATCTACAATTATGCTTGGAATTTTCAAAATTTAACAGAAAAATAAAGGTTAATATTAATGAAGCTAATGTTTATGGAGAAATAAAATAAATTTAAAAAAATTTGTACAATTGATACAATTTCATTTGTATCACTAAAAATGAATTCACTGAAAACTGAACTATGATCAGAGCTTGATGTCTAAAAGGTACTAGGGTGTTTGCATTAATTATTTTAAAGTTGGTTTGGTTTTGTTTAATTTTGTTTTGGTTTTGGTTTGGTTTTTTTTAACCAAGAACACTAAATCTTAGTAAGGAAGCAACTCTTTGGCTCCAGAGCTTTGTAGTTCTAAAAAAGTTACAGGCATAACATATATGGATATGTGGAAGACAAAATAACACTGATTTTATATTCATGATATGTAAAAGCATTCATGAAATATTCAGAACAAGTTTTAGAGTAAATATGCAATATACAAGGGGGCCAAACAAAATTTAACAGAAGTAATGTATGAGAAGTTCAAGATAGATCCACAGTTCACTGACTGTATTTTGAGTTGTATCACTCACTTATGTTATTTGTACAATTATAAATGAAAAGAAAAACCTTTCTATCATCTTGTTTGTGTGACATTTTAAACTTCATTACTTTTTTAAAAAAAGTGAATAAACATGATTTGCAGTATCTTCATAAAGCAAAGTTTTAAACAAAAAAAAAATCAGACCCCCCCCACATCAACACTGTATTATCTCTCAGTCTAGAACACAAATACACCAGGGTTATTAACAATAATAGAAAGATCATACCAAAAAAGCAGCAAGACTTCTTGGGGGAGAATCCCAGTCAAAGCAACTGCTAATGTAGTAGGCGGCATTTATGAGCACCATGATACAACGCTTCATCCGGATAAAGTTTCTGATTAGTAGCTGTTAAAAAGATGAAAGAATGAAAATGTTTCAAGACCCCAAAAGCTTGGCGGCTTGTAAGCATGAGGCTCATGCTTACAATATTGTCATTCTTAATTTCAGTGAAGATTGAGGAAATAACACGTCAAGCTCTCTAGCTCACAAATCGAGAAAGATAGTTTAAAATTTGAGAGACTTGGAAGAGAGAGAATTTGTTAGTTGTGTGAATTGATATTTGTTGATTTTAGTTCTAAATGGTACACAAATTGTTGTTCAATTTTAAAAAGCCACTTGCAAAATTTCACAAATGATTTTGTTATTAAGATTTCAGAGTTTTATTAAGTAGGCAAGACTTTTCCCATTTTCAAATATTTAACAAATTTTGGCCTTTCTTAATAAAAAGATGCTGTAGGACACCAATCTGAAACCATGCAAAATTACTGCTCTAATCTAATTAAGATCACCTGCACCCTTTACATCCCATTTTTCCTTAATTTGTAACAAACATGTCTGCTGTGATGTATGTTGACCAGATGTTTTTACTGTGTACATTCAATCTATATAGAGATGAGACATAACAGCGCTGGGTTTTGATTCAGGAGAACCTGTAAATCCTCTAAAATGGCAATATACTTGACCAAAAAAAAGTGAACAAACCAGTGAATGATTTAATTTGTGTATTGAGTAGCACAGAAAATGCTAGGTAGGTAAGACACATTCACTCTYGGAAAATGTGGATGTTTTAAAATGCAACCGCATCAGTCATACAAAAAGATTCTTTTTTTTTTCCCACTCTAAGTGGTATTGTGGTGGGGTATCCCATGCAAGCTAATTTAAAAAACAACAACCCGACGTGGATATTTAAAGTTTACTCCTCCTGCCATCTGCAAAAAGCACAATGCCATTTTCTGTTATGAAAGTGGGGAGAAGAATGAATCTTGAATAAAAGGCCTTGCTGCTTCTTTGCTGGAATAGCAGTGCAAAATGCAGCCTTAGTAACTGCATTACTCACAACAAAAAAGAAATATTTTGCCTCTTGAAATCTTTTTTAACGAAATACATCATATAACTGATATAAAATTCATCCAGCAGATATTTTAAATTTCTCGCAGGTCTATAAGCTTTCAGCAAAATAAAAAAGTTTTGAGACCTTTGCCTTTTCACTGCAAACAACAAATACCTTGTTCCCACAGTCCAACCAAAAGCCCAGTTCTCTCCATATAAAATAAATCATTTGTGGAACATCAAAAACTGAATCAAAAGTAGTTCAAGTGGAGAAAAAGATAAGATGTGTGTTTAAATATTTTTTAGCAAAACATTAAAACTGTGAGTGGCCAAAATATCCAGAAAAAAAAGATGGGTCCAGACATTTCCTACCCACAGGACTCTCAAAAGTAATACAGAGTTTTAGTCTGCTCTCACCTTTGAATAAAACCTCACTCAACTAACTTACATAAAATTTGGCTAAAAGAATGCGAAAGACTCTCTACCCTGCAACAAATGGAGATCTTTCCGGTCAAGGTTAACAGCAAAAATTTATGCAAGACTTAGTTTACATGCACCTGTGCTATAATCTGATATGTGTGGAACCTGATGGTTTCAACTGTGTTCTTATTCACGTATTTCATGGAAATTAAGCGGCAATTTATAGAGGAGACACAATAAACCCATGTATTTTGTTTCTGCCTTTTCTGACCTATCATATTCTTTTGTAAACAGGTAATGAAAATGTTATTCTTTACCCTCAGCAGTATGATACCAGATATTTGGATGTGCACACTCGATATTAAGCCTTTCGGAAAGGATTAGCGTTTCCTTACTCTTTACCTGTTTAGACAGTCTGTTTTCCTCTTCAATGTACTTCTCTTCTTTGGGCATTAAGGTTCGTATGCTGGCTTTCACCTATGCATTAAAATGTGTGTCAGTATTTCAAGCTTACTCCCTCCTTACTAAGAACACCTACTTCCATTTGCAAAAATTACGAAGTTTGAAAGTCATGGCTGCCAAGCCCGCGACACACAAACACGCACAGAGGCATGAGTTGCTGCTCCTTACGTTAGCAGCAATAGCAGCGGCAGCAGCAACAAAAAGAGTGGGTGTGCCAGGCAGTGGCAGAAGAGTATTCTGTAGTATACATCAAGGTTTAGAGAAAATGAGGAATGACAGAAATTCTCTACAAATCAGGAACAAAAGCTTTCATGAAACTGAACTCTTTAGCAGTACAAAAAAGCCAAAGTTAAGACTTACAGCATTAAAAATCACATCTATTTCAAGATAGATGACCCCCTTTGTTGGCCCTGTCAGCTGCTTGTTTTTCAAGACGTAGGCTTTCTGTTCACCATTTTGAATCTGCAGGAAAAGGACATGACAGCCGTCTGTCTCGCGGTCTCCGCTGAATACACCCCCCCGGCGACCCCTGACCCCCAGCTGCTGAAACTGACAGAGAACCCAAAACAACTGTGGCAAGTCTGACAAGTACCTGTTCATTACCAGGACCGAGTCTGTCAGGAAAAATTAACTATCATGGGATTCAACATGGCCGTGAATTGAGTATGTTAAAATTTTAGTGTTCTTATTACAGACCTTGGTTGAGAAGTGACAGACACAGAGCTGCAAATCTTTTTTTTTTTTTTTTTTTTTCTTTCTTTCTCTTCCCCCCCCTTCAGCAGGAAAAATACAGAGCAGTGTGTCAGGTGAATGAAACTCACAGACAGCAACGGTATAGCAACTTTGCCTAGAAAGTCAGCACTCCGATCGCGGTCTTCGTCATAAACTGTCACCTCGAGCACCGAGTGGATGTCTTTAATATTGCTACAAAGGGAGAAGCACACACAGAGGAGAGAAGAAGTCACCTACACCAGCGGGCACCAAGGACAAAAGCGTGAAAGGTTAGCAAAAACAGATACCGCTCTGTTCCTCCAAGCCGTGGCAGAGAACAGAACTTAAGTAAACGAGGCGTCCCTCCGTATAACCGAAACGCTTTCCAAGGGCTGCAGCGATCGCTCTCTCTCTGCGAGGCTTTCCCAGCAGAAGTTTTCCGAAGGATGTTGCTTTAAATCTCCTACCTGGTGTTTGCACCGCGTGAGCTGCAAGGAGAGCCAGCGCGGAGCGGCACTGGGGGGTTTACAGCCGCGAGCAGCAGGACCGAGAGCCTTTAAAGACTATCCCTGACACACTGCTATCCTTGCAGCCATTCCTACTGCAAATACTGTGAAATCTGTAGGTTTGTAAACGAAAGTAATTACGAGCTACATGAGCACATCCTTCCACTGAGAACAAGCTCTTTAATTCTAAAATCCTTGCTTAATTACAAATATACAGCAGTCATTACCACAAATTAGGAACAAGCAATACAAAACGATGCATTTTTCAGCGACTACTGTTTTTTGCCTGCAAGCTATTAAACAGTCCAGCACCGTGCACAACAAATGTCACTGTATATTGTAAACTCTCAAGTGAAAAATTCACATTCCTTATTCAGAGAAAAAAACAGAATTGTTTGTTGATCATCTCTGATCAAATGGCTGATCCAGGAAATACGAATTCAAGCAAAGCAGTTTAACTTCAGTAAAATACATGCCTCCAGATGAAACTGCATTGCTAGCTCAAAAATAATTAACAAATCTGAGGATAAATAAAATAGTCAATGCAAATATACATAGAAGAGAGGTGAAAACTCTCCTTAAAGGCCTTTTGAGTTTTTCTGTTTGATTCCTGATTAGTCTTTTGTCCTCTACAAAACCAGGCAATTTCTTAAGCAGAGAACACTGTCGAGCAGTAGAGGTTGATTAGTTATTGGCTCTATTAGATAATTAAAAATAAATTAATGAAGAATTTAGCGTGGTTTTGCAGATACATAAATGAGAACTACATTAATAAGCTAATGAGAAGTACAACTGTTGTGAGATTTTTTTCTTTTGTTATGAGTTCGTTCCTGACAGCTCACTGCAGGGCAAGAAAAGCTATGGATGCCAAACATATGAATGACAAATTTAGAGAGGAAAAAAAGAAGAAAATTAAAATCAGACTGTGTTTTCAGATCAAGGGCAAAACACAGTATTTTCATGTATGATAAAGTGAAGTAAGTGTACACAAAGCTAAAGCTTCGACTGGTTTTGCAGTGGATTGTTAGCTGATTTCAGCAGCAGAGAAACCCTGCAACTGATCAGTTTTTGACTCATTGGTGTCACGCTGCAGTCAGATAGAGAGAAGCAGGGAGAAAAGGAAGGCAACTGAGCAAGACAAGTAACAGGAACATTTTGTTTGTGGAAGACTTTTTTCTATTTTGTCAGAGCCTTTTACTGTCTTCAAAATAACAGAAGGATAAAAAAATCCAACTGCATCACTTCCCAATAAACCAAATGTTTAAGACTGCATTTTACCCAATAGCAGCAATCTACTAGTACGATACTAGATGGTATTGTGAGAAGTGCAGCTGGTAAATGGAAAGAACAAGCGGAAAGTATCTGATCATAATTCAGAGAAGTATGAATGCATTTAAAATTCCTTTCTTTATATAGTTATCTAATGTTTATTAAAGTTAACAACCACATTTTAATGATGGTCATAATCACAAATATCTTTTTTCCAYGCAAAACTTCAGTGAAACTCTCACTGAAGCTAGCAGGAGTCTGGAGTGCTTAGCATTACTTATACCTGGTTTCCAAGAAATAGACCTTGCTTTTTTACCTTTAAGATGGTACCTCTCCTCTAAGTTTTTTTCATGTTTTTAATCCTCAAAAAGGTATTCAGCTGTTTGGTTTAGAAATATCAGTATGTCATCGCTATCTTTTTTCAGAATCAGCAGTAGGTATCTTTGATTCACACGTACACCCCCTTCAACCACCCCCCTCCCAAAAAAAAACCCCAACCCCCAACCCCCGCCAAACACTCACAAAATCCAAACACCTACAATGTGAAGATTTTGTTCCATTCCGGATTGAGGTTCTTGTAGACGGTATGCGTCAGCAGTCTGTCATTGTTCAATTCAACTACACAAAATGGGTCACTTTTACCTATAAGAGAAATTTGGAACAAAATTTATGAACTAAGCAAACCCACCATGAGCAAGGTTTAAATAAAAATTTGTTTGGGGTTTTTTTTTCCTTTTCCTAAGCTGCATTGTAATTCTCTCAGGAATTAATTCAGGGAAGTCCTGTGGTCTGCATTATATTCAAGATGATCATAACAGGCTGTTCATCTCCGTAATCTATTAACATTCTTCACTAAAAGCACATCTTTTTTGTCTTTATAAAAAGAAAAGAAAAGAAAAGAAAAAAAATCACCATACAGACTTTTCTGATGAAAAAACAGCGTGTTCCTAAAAGGTGCCAAGCACCCTTCTGAGACAGCTAAGAGAACTTTACTTTAATGGTGCCAATCCTACATTGACTGTAATGATAACATAATTAGAGCATTTTGATATGTAGGAAATGTATTATTCTGTATTATTTGTAATAACATAGCACCTATGATACTTATCCAAAGATTACTATGCCCTACATGTTTCACGCTGGACAAATCCTCTCCCCAAAATCAAAAAGCCTTAAAGACAGCCTCAGATAAAAGCCTAACACCAGAGAAAATGGGCTAGTACAATTAAACAATGAGACAATATCAGCTGGAATGATGGGCTGTAGTCTCAGCACAGCAGAAGCTCAAACATGGTTGAGATTTTTGTATACATTAAAGCACAATGAAGTAGCTTTGCATATATTTACAAGAAGGTCCCTCAGCATGAAAGCCACCACAGGAGAAAGTATGAAGATGCTGCTTTGAAAATGTAATATGTAGATAATGGAAGCGGTATCCTAGACTGGATATGGAAGTTGTTTTTTTTTTTTTTTTAAGCTAAAGAAAAAGAATAAGGAAGTGTGCATGTGTGCGTGTGCCCCTGAATGTGAAACAAGCAGCTTACAGCCAATGAGTGCAGGTGAGCAGTGCTTAGAAACCAAGCAAAGAGCAAGAAAAATCATCCCAACTGAAAGTTTAATGGGAAGACATGAAACTTATACTAAGATTTTCCTTAGATATCCACGAAGCCAAGGTTTGTATTTGGAAGGGAGAAGAAGGAAAGTAGACACCTGAATCTCGTGCTTAACAACAGTTTGCTTGTGTAAAAAAGGAGCTTTCTGAAGAGGAAGGAAGCAAAAGAAGGGAAGATGATTGGTATCTCCAGGGTTTCGGGACAACCCTGAAATTTCCTGGAAGGGTAGGAAGGTGTTGCAAGGAAGATCTGAGGAACAGCTATGATGGAAGAAGCAGTAACGAAAACATGAGGGGCATGGTGAGAAGACAGTTGCAATAAAGAGGCAATAAAGGGAAGAAATCAGAGTGTGGAGTAAATTATTTAACTCATATTTCAAATTATGACAGTAATGACAACTACTATAAATGCTGGCCAAGATAGAGGGATGCTATCCCTCCTACCTATTTTGATTTCCTCCAGTAATCGAAGAGAATGACATTTGCCTTTGGCACAGAATACAAGCGTATGCATTATTTTCATGTAAGGCTACAAATATGTAAGTAGAAAGCTGCAGAATAAATTGCTGCTCCCACAACCCAAGGGAACTTTGTCTGATGGGAATTAGCAACTGAGTTGCATACTACAGAGTGGCTCGTTCTTGTCTCTGGACTTTCTTTGGACAGCAAAGTGTTCGAAAGTTATTGAGTGGTGGCATTGGCCTTCCACAATCAAATCTAGCACATTAAGCAATTGTATTTCACAATGTCTTCAATAACTCTGTAATGCTTTGTCATGCATTATAAGGAGCCATAAATTGAGTAGCTCAATGGGGCTACATTAATGATATTAGGGAGGCATGTAATTTGTTTCATACCTTATACAAATGACAATGAAATCAATATTTAGACAAAGCTGTCCAGGGGTCACATCTCCCAAACTGCAGTATTGATTCAGACTACATCAGAGGTTAATGTGCATATTATTAACTTTAATGATAAAGAATAATTGTTTTAAACACATTGTGAATTACACTTAGAGTTGATGTTTACCTTCTCTAGAAAACAATATACCGCTGAATCTTTCCCATTAAAAATGATTAATTCATTAGTCAGCAGAGGTGGATATATCACGCATCTCAATGTTCTCCTACTTCACAAGCCTAAAGGTGGTAGGAAATGTAAACAATTCATATTTATTTAAGTTCTTTAGGTGTCTTCTTGAAAAAGAAACACCCAGAAGACAGTTAAAAGAACAAGGCAGAACTGACACAGCAGGTGAGCTAGGTGATATTACTTTATCTCCTTTTTTAAAGTATCATCAATCATATTTGCATATGATGGTACAATGTGATTTGTGCTTATTAATCGTATACAGACACAGGAAAATGCACTGCAGTGTCTAAAGGCCATCTTCTGTAAACAAAGAGAAGGTATTTACTACATTAATTTATTTTCTGCATCTGTTGACATGCACTTTTTCAATGACTCTCCTTATAGATTTATATGGATATCAATCCACTTAAGAAAGCTAAATAATATGTAACATCAATCACAGAGGTCCTCAATCAAAGCAAAGACAAACGGTTTTCAGAAATAAAAGAATCCCCCTCTCACACTCAACATTTCATGTCTCTTCCCCCCGTAACTTGAAAACAGTTCGAGACCAAATTTCAGAAAAGGAAATATTGTGAAATGGTACCAGGGAAGGCCCAAATATCATGGTTGACAAGCAAAGTTTCCCGGCTATGAACATCTCTACTAAGGAATACTGTTTTTACCATATGAGGAGGCTATGAAGTTCCCATATGCAAAGCCCTTCACCATTGCCTATGGGCACTTCTTCCGTATGCTAAAACACTCATAACCAAGCTGGGTATCTGAAAGGCAACACTCTTCGCTGACATGCTAAACATATGGTATGTGCAAACGTTGTTTGGATACCAACCCAAATAAGCGAACATGATCCAGAAAGACAAAGCCAGAGCAATGCACAAGTACTTGGTGAAACTCATATCCATCTGTCATCTTTCAAGTTCTCATTATTAGAAAGAATAACTGCAATCCTAACTCTCACTGACAGCCATGGCAACCTGCTGCATTGCAGGAGTGTTCAAAATAATGGGATCATTCCCAATGAAAGCCTTAAGAGAGCACTAAAATATTAAAAGATGTCATCCTTAGGTCTCCTTGGTCTCTGGGAGGACCAAGGAAATCCAGGAACTTACTACATATTTTCATCACTATATTATTCCAAACCTGTACCTTAAGCACAACACATATTCTAATCAAGGCAGCCTCAGATAACTTCTGTCTAGTTAATACAAGTAGCAATTTCAAACAAGAGCTAGATAAATGGTTTTCCTCATTTTTATAAAAAAGAACCACACGTGTTCAAAAAAGAATGTGCTGTYCATCTAGCAGTTCTAAAAGTACACTTAAAAACCTTCGATTTAGACTTGGGCTGCCTAAGCTCAATTACCTCATTCTAAATTATGTTGTCACTACAAGTATGCCTTTCACTACAGACTAAATCACAACTGTCATATATCACCGTGTATCACCTGTCATATGTCAAGAAATTCTACCCAAATCCCTGCGTCTACTGAGGATCTTCCAACTAGCCCCCTGCTCTGTGCCTTTCATAGGCCTCCAGCTACTCTTCCAGTGACTTTAGAGGTACTTAACTCTACTGATCAGGAGGACATCCACAAACGTCTTCTGAATACAGGCCTAAGCATGTGCTCAGTGCTGTGCAAAGAATAAGACGACCCACCACCTGCTTAAGGCACTTACACATTAAGAGCATGCTCCCAGCACCACCGAAACCAGCACTTACGATTTTGAGTAATCCCATGACCTCAGTGGGACTAATCACTTTTACACCTAGCACTGTTTGAAGGAATTACTGAGACAAGTAGGTAGTAAAACCAGTGAAATACACCTTCCGACTGACTGAAATCAGACCTGCAGTAAACCTCAATGAGAAGTAAAACAAATCTCATTTATCCATTCTGTTGCTGTAATGTCTCAATGTTTTTTGGACTCTACATAGTCCTAAGGGCTCCTGACATGACAGAAATAAAGTGCTAATTTACATAATACACAAAATAATCTGGACGGGAAAGCAGCTTCTCTTTTGATGGATCTCCCTCACCTTTTTTTTCCCTTTACCCATTACAGACCTGGACTATCTGAGAATGTCCCCTAGAAGGAATTCTACTTTGTAATATAAGCTCCCACTGAAAAAAATTAAAGAACTACTTATCTTTTGAAGCTTCCCCTTTTATTCACCATGCCACACGTTGCATCTAGTTTGACAGATATCCTTGTCTGTGCTATGCTGTATTGCATTTAATGTTTAGACAGTCGGTGAGACCGGAGCATAAACTGCAATTACTTTACTTAGATCTAAGCAAAGTATTTTACTTCAATCAGCACTGTCCCCCTCACGTTGCACACTATACACACATTAATTAAAACATTAGTGTTTCACTTGACACCTTACTTCTCAGAAGTACTGCATGCCCCTGGATGAACTGTACACCAGCCCAACTCAAACCAGCCCAACTCTACAACAGTGGTTAAGCTGCAAGAGAGGCTAACCAGGAACTAGAGAGGTCTTATTTGTTATTTGCTTCAAAACTCAAAAAGTCCCCCACAGCCCAGGAAGTCCTTCACAAAAGAAATAAAGTAAGTTTGGAGCTCAGATTCATTACCTGGAGCTCAGGAGGTTAGCCACTGGAACAATTTTTTTCTCCTGCAAGTATATAAAACACACTTTTTCATCATAGAAAAGAGACCTAAATAGAGACCATTTTTATTTGCTTCTCAAAATATTCAGAAAACCAAAACAACAAAAAACCTCAACACAATTTTAGCTTCTGAATTTTCTTCTCAAGTAGCTCTAGCACCACATTGCCTAGCAGTTTTGCTGTGTTTTTCACCTGGAAAAGTTTGGGAAAGGCCCTTTCCATCAGTTCAAAGACCACAGGACTTCCACATTTGTAGATCAGCTGGATCGCTTTGCTGGAACTCATCAGCAAGCACCAGAGATGTTAGGTGGCTTTTGAACCCTTGTGAACTGGTGTTCTAGGGATGGTGGACCGGTCTCAGACACATGCTGCTGCAGCCCATGTTCCAGGCTGGACATGAGCTGGACTCTTTCCAGCTGAAACAACAAAATGTTGGGCTTCATCTCAAATTCAACACCGAAAGTACTGCTTTTTCACAAGCGATTGAATGACATGTGACCAATTCAGATGCAAGTATCTTTTGTTTGCATGAATATGAACTTTACCTGAATATTAGAGCTGTCAAACTGCAATACAGTATAATTCATATTTCTGGGCAAGTTAAACAGATACGTCCTTCAATGGTCCCTGAGGGGGAAGTTGTCCAATAAAAATTTTTGATTCTTGGTAGATTGTTTTCCCAGCAGAAATTCATTTTGGAGCACTGCAATTCTTCCAAACAGGGACTTCAATTCAACATAATTGCACTTTTGTACCCACCTTCTAGCTCCACTTGTACACAAATAGGAGTTTTTCTTGATAAAAAGCTATCAAAGCTTAATTTTACATTTCTTGCTTGCCACGTTTTGTACAAGTTAAACTGTGATGTCCTTTTATTATAAAACTCTATTAAATACATGCATTTGTCTCCAGAAAACTGCATGTCATCTGCATATTAATCAGTTAATACTGTACAAAAGGAGACTTTAGTAAACAAACATATGGAAACATCCATATTTTATGCAGTAAGATGACTCCCTGTTTTAGACAGGAAAGAAACACCTGTGTACAGTCATAAACATCATGCTTTTCAGTTTTCAATCTTTGAAAATCCAGCTTGTAGGAAACAAAAAATCAGAAAGATCATCAGTCACTGTAGAAGAACTCTTTCTTTCTTAATCAGAGCCGCCATGGACTCTCACAAGGAACTACCATTGATGCAATTGCTTTTCAGAGTACATGCAAGCCAAGAAGCATATGGCAGAGCTACCTGTCCCCTGAAAAACTTACTGCACTTCATAAGCATTAACTCGCAAGGGACATCAGATAGCATGGGGCTAGCTCCCCTGAGCCCTGCAGAGATACTTCTACCATGGCTCTAGAAAGCATGCCTTGCTTCGGTGTATGTCCAGAGACACAAATAATTTCCTAGTTTTATTTCTTCAACAGTTTTCTCAACAAAAGGAACCATGTGGCAGGCTAAATATAGATTGGCATTCAACATTTACCTGCCACTGATCAGTGCATAAAGTTATATAAACTGATAGAAAGCCATCTCCAGCATTGGCTAGACCATGAACTGATTTTAAGCAAATTGGTAACTTTATTCTGAACTAAGTATTAAATGAATTTTTGCATTGTTCAAATTACATTATCCAAACTGAATTAGAATCACAAAGACTACTAAAAATGTTTTGGATAGTTTAAAAATTTAATAGATTTCAATTCCATTTCTACTTTTTAAAAGTCAAGTTCACAAACCACAACTTCACAAAGTTCAACCAAGTTTAACGTGGTTATGAAAGCTGAGATATTGTTTGAATATTTCATAGGCTATTATGGTTCTCCCCTACTGCTGGCCATGCCTGTCCATTATGGATCTAAGTCCCCACAGCCAAAAAAGGCCTTTATTTTTTGGGAAGACAAGACAGCCAGTTCATGACTCTGGGGGGCAGTGCCACTCATGCAGACGCTAATGTCACTAATGTTGTTCCAAGCTCYCTGCCAGCCAGCTGCTTGCAACAGAGCAGTCAGTCTGACCTTTGGCCAGGAGGAGGAATGGCTCAATAGCATGAGAAGCTGCCTTATCTAATGGATTAAGTACAGGACCCAAGCCAAATGCCAGCTTTGACAAGGACTTGCTCTGTCGGCCTTAGCTGAGTCAGTTAACCTTTCTTAGTTTTCCATCTTTAAAATGGAAATGATAATTCCTCTTCAACAGTGCTGCTGCAAACATGTTGCAACAGACTGGTATCATGAATGCATGAGATATCTTACCAGGCGATGCAGTGTAGTGCCACAATCACGTTAAACTCATTTCCACAGAATATTTACAGAAGAAAATAATAATGTTAATAATCACAAGTCATCCTTTCATGTGTATTTAGTTCTAAATGCTATGGTTAACCAAAAATGTCTTTTAAATCCTAATTTTGCCATTAGTATCCTAAAACTGCTACTTTCTTAAAAAAAAGTAGTTTTGCAGTACATGATACTGGACTGATGTCTTCGGGCGACCTATACAATAGGACCAGGTGAGATTTTATCTACCATAGAATACTGCCCATCTAGCAGATTTCTGTACTTTGTGAAGATAACTCAAGTGTATATTGAAATCTGGTTGCACTAATTGACAGAGCAAATTACTTTTGGAACCATATTTCCAAAGGGCCTCTGAATTTATTCCTTCAATTTTACATGCATGGGCTTCCATACCTTTGTGAATTTAACGTTTGTGTACATCACTGTGACATTTCCTAGCATCTGAAGAACAATTTCAAAGACTATTTTTGCACGTGTGGTATTAGGACATTTTAGTAGAACAGATTTTAGAAAACTCATTTACATTCTGCACATTTAGACATCTTAGTATCTTCATCCTACTTTCAAGTACTTTAATCAAAATTTTAACATGGAATTTTCTTAGAAGAGAGGCTGAATTCCAGACATAAAACTGAAGAAGGAGAAAAAAAAATTCTGCCTCATTTTCTATGCTTAGTTCCTGTTCTTCAGAGGGGGAGATGCCTGAAAAGCTTTTGACTGTAAACCTAAGTGTCACCAAGCTCTTTAGTAAAATCTGTCTGATACATCAGGTTCTGAAATCACGGTGCCCAAAAAAAACGCAGACAATTGATTAATAATGAGGTCAGAAATACAAATAAATTTACTTCTAATGAAGACTGGAGACACAGTAATCAAAGTGTTAAAAATTCATTTCATGCACATCTCATTTGCCTCTTAGCTGATATTTATCACATAATTCTGTGAGAAAGTAGAGGCCTAAGATGCTCCAGATAAATGTCTCAATTAATTGTACAGAGGTAGCCCTCTTTGAGCTGAACCAGAGCTGTGAGCTCTTTATTAAAAGCACCATTCTGTAGCCTGTAACCTTGTTCCTTGACTCCTCTCTAGTTTCCAATTTAAACAAGTCCCCATGCGGCCCGCTCTAAAGGGCTTTGTCTCCCTGTCATTGTTAAGAGAGCCGAGGCATCCTGGAAGTGTGAAATCAGACCTCATGAGCTGAACGGTTCCCCAGGGAACGCCGGACCGCGCAGAAGGTCAAAGTCATGGGCTGGACCATCTGAAAGCGTCTGATCGCCGGTCTGTGACACAGCAAGCGGGGTGGGGGCAGGGGGAGCGGGGAGCCAGGGGGCTAGAATTGAACACGTCTTAATTAAAGCCCAAAGACAGCAAAACAAACTGTTTTCCAGGCAGGCCGTCACATGGAGCTTGGATTTTGCTCTGCTAATGAATCTGAGCTGCTTACTATCATTCCTTAAAATAACAGGACTTCCGCTGAAGTTGCTCAAACCTGTGGCACATCTCTTCCCACCCCGCTTGCTTCTCGTCAATAATAAGGCAGAGGTTTTGAATTTTCTTTCGTGGCACAAGGAAAAGGAGGAAAGCATGGGCCCCAGTAAAGGAGACGTGAGCGTTGCCTTCAAGGGCAGCAGCCTCCCACCATGACCCACCTATACCCAGCTTTGCTGCAGAAGGAATACGCTTACCTGACCGTTGCCTAAACTGGCACTATGTCATGGTGAAGGGTCTATCGCTTTCCAAAACTCATATGGATTAGGTGAACAGAATACTTATTAATTTCAGAGGCCAACTGGCATGACGAGTCCGTTACACTTTACATTTCACTGCACCATCAGAACACTTCTTCATGTAAAAGGACGTCACTGCAGGCACACGCGCTGCTATGCCAGGGCTCCGCAAGCAGCCGAACCCTCGAGAAGGTCTGCCTGCCTTCGAGAGGAACCACAAGCGAGCAAACACGTGGGGAAAGGGGAAAATGTAACTTCTTTTAGCTGAGGATTTAGGAAGAAAACAGCCTTGCGCTGAATAGCTAAAACACAATGGAAGATTCAAATGAAACTTTCTGCTCAGGAAGAGAAGGAAAAAGTAAACACCACACTCAATGTCTTTCCATTTGTTAGATCATAGTTTCGAGAAATAAATATGTGTTTTCCAGGAAGGGGTATTTGCTGTGACCACAATTTCCAACAGAATGTAATTTTGCATTGGCGGAAGCCCTCAAATTGTGTTTTGACCATGGGAAGATGCTGTTTTTCTGGGGGAAATGTCCTCATAGACCCAGACATTCTCTCAAAGGCCCCAGTCCCGGAAGATGCCCTGCTTTTCAGCTCTCCCCAAAATCAAGGTGAGCTTTCAAGCACCGGTGGGGAATCTCTCAGCCCCTCAGCAGTCCTCCCTTTCCTAGACTTCCTTGCAAGGGGGCCAAGTGAGGAGGTCTCACTTTGTTCTTTTCTGGGGTATTTTTAAAACCCTGTTATGGCACGATCGAGCGGCACCCCATTTTCAAACTGGCAGTGCCCACTTGCTCCCCTGCCCACAACTTCACCAAAAAGTCAGCCCACCCGGGCATCGTGTTCAACCCATGTGAATGTGGGGGGGTGTAAACTGAGGCCTGAACCACCACCCTTAATCTCTCTCTTTTTAAAAAAAAATCTGTACTAACCTTAACAATTTGAAGTGCATTGTCCAACACTGGGCTATTGAGACTGGAGAAAAAATTGCCCTCGACTATCAACAGTTTATTAGGGGCTTAACTGAAGTGACCTACTGTAGCAGCATTCAGCTGAACAAGGCTATGGGCTTTCTGTGGAAAGGAGAAGAATTGAGGGTTTCATTAAAAAGTAATTTGTGCTTTTTACTCATTCATTCAACGGGAGTCTCAATTGCTCTTTATTCACACAGAGTTAATACAGTATTACAATGCTGCTCAATGAATGTATGCTAACAAAAGAAAAATTTCACATTTTGAAAGGAAAAAAAAAAATCCTTGAAACTGTAGTAAGATTGATGACTACTTAAAAGATTACAGAAATCTTTTTCCATCTATGCTTATGCTTAATGATGGAATATTAAGGATTTTTAAAATCCATTCAGCCCAAACTAATAAATTTTGATTTATTACTTCACATGAAAAGATCCCTGAAAGTGAAATGGGATATGTTCAGCAGACAGGAAGCAAAGCAAATCACACAGGTACTATACAGGTGTTTCAGCTACTTCTCAGACGCGGGGGAGGGCAAAAGATTAACTCTGAAAAAACAATATAGTAAGAAGAGCAAACTAGTCCTTAGCTTTTACTCACAAAAGCAATCCTTAGTCGTGTAAGTTATACCGCTGATGACAGCGCTCTCCACACTGACTAATAAGTATTGCTCAGTTGAATAAAGGTGGAGGGTCAAGTTTTACACAGTTATTGCAAACATGATTTATTGACAATAACCAAATAACTGCTTTGAGTTATTTCTAAATATTACTATTCAAAGTTTAATCTGAAATGAATGATCTGCACATACCCACAGGTTACTAAAAATAGCTATAAATTACTACAGTAGTTAACAAAACCCCTTTGCCCTCTTTCCAAAATACCAGGTATTTTTGTCCAAAATATACAATGATTTCTGTAATGTCTGGGATGCACAGCCATCTTACAAAACATATCTGCCGTATAAATGTTTTTTCTTGCTAATGAACAAAATATGCGGGACACGGGAAGGTATGGAGTGTTCTTCCCCGTCTTCCTGACCGTCGTTCTAAATGCAGTGTCTGAAAATTTTTGGTAGCTCTGTACCTCTTTAATTGAATCAAATGTATTTCCAAAAAATTTGTTCAACCAGCACAAATGACATGTTGATGTGGAAAAGTCAAAGACTGAACGAGGTCAGGGACTGAATTATCCCGTTTGCCCCTGAATAACTTAATCTCTCTCTCTGTTCAGGCCACATTGGGTTGTAAGGTAAAAGCAGAGTGAGGAATCTTTAGAAGCATTTCTCCAACCTCCCTGAAAATAGAACCCATTATTTTGTGTGCCACGAACTGGATGATCAGTTTCAGCAATAAAATGTTTGCTCTGTTACCTTGCCTGAGAAAAAAAATAAATACCAGTACTCATGTTAATTTACAAAAAACTATTATAAAGTGAGTATGTTGCTATACATCTACATCTGCTCCTGTAACAGAACATTTATGTCCAAACTGCAGTTAAACCAGCTAGATTAGTATAGTTTCATTTTTTTCCCTATTTTTTTTTTTTTAAAGCAGACTTGGCTATTTTCTGACATAGAAGCAGCTCATTTTGCTCCATTCAACTTGTGCAGTGTGAAGGTGATTGTACTTACAGGAGATAAGTTGGACATTTCTGGAGAAATATGGTCACTATGACTGAAATACTTTTTCTTTATTTTGAAAAGCAAAAGGTTAAATTATCCATTCAGCTTGTATCACATAAAATAGAAAATAAAAAAAGATTTTCTTATTTCCCTTCTTAAACATATAAGCAGTAGTTACAGGAAACTGCATTTATTTGAAATGTCTGAAACCAACAGTAGCCTTGCTAAATATCTGGCAGATATCAAGTGGTTCTTTTGGCAACAACTTTAAAGTAGTATCTAAGTCTAGCACCTTTATTTGCCTTGTCCTCTGGAATTCAGTGTTAATTTGGATAACTTTGTATATTTTTATCTACTGGAAAAAGAAGTCTTTTCTATGTATTATTTTTTCCAGGACCTCTGATGGAGGAAAATGTATATTTCACCCTTCTGAGAAATAAGCTACGTAGGGCTCTGCTAGCATTAGAAAGACTTGCTGCCTTGCTTATAAAAGTTTTTGTTTGTTTTTCTGCAGATTTTTTCCTTAATGAGCAGAAGGTGAGACACTGCAAACAGACAGTAATCTTTAGATAAACTTCTGTTTTAAACATTTTTTCTTCCACTTCTAAAAAGGCCCAGTCTTACTACGGTATTTACTGTCACAGAAACTAAATGAATCCTTGCCTGTGACATCAGCTGCCATCAATGCTTCTGCCCTGATGACCTTCACCTGAAGAAATCCCACATCCTTCATGTTATGGAACATTGCCATTGGACTCTAAAAAATAATAAAAAGAAAAACAATTCTGGATTGCAAAAAAGACAAACCAAAAGCAATACTAATAGTCTCCTCCCTAGCCCAGATAGAAGTTAGTGTAATTCTGTCTAACGTACTCGTACTTTTAAATATTATTTTCTGAAGAATGTACAGTTGTCAGTGTTTCTTTCAGTATTTTGCAACTTTAACTTACCAGTGAAAAATGCAAAGGAAAAATTAGAATATCAATGATTAAATATAACACTAATTCTACTGAATTAATCCCCTAATAGTACATCAACAACTGTCCATCAAAATTCTAAATGATAGCAGTATATTAACATAATTAATACAAACAATAAAACACTTCCTCTCCCTGAGCACTTCTGTGAGATCTATGTTCACATTTTCCCTTTGATGGCTCCAGTAATATTTTGCACAGTGACTTAGGGCCAATATTGTTTTTGTTGCAGTTGACCATTATGTGCAAGCTTGCACATAGCATATATGCATATATAAGCTTGCATATAGCTTGCAAATAACATGAGCAAAAACAGTCAAAAGAGGATTATAACAACTTAATAATCTTCATAATAATCATGTGCAAAAAAGATCAAAAAAATGAATTAAAGGATGGTTCCTATTCCATGGCAGAAAGCTCTTACTATAAATCATTATTTTTTTTTAACATAAATTTCTGTAATATCTATGTATATTAAAAAGAGGAAGAAAAAATTAAGAGTAGACTAACACTTGCATTTATTCATCCAACATAGTTTTAGAAAGCTGCTTGGAAAGTGTGTTTTGTTGCTGCACTTTTTTCAAATAACTAAAAGTAACAATCTGGGAGTATTGCACCAGTTAGGTGTGATATGCTAAAATTCTCAAGCTAAACTTCAAATATAATTTAAAAGTTGCAGAATTTCAAACGATAGAACATCAAATGCAACTCTGAATCTGCAATCAATTAATAATAACAAACCTGGCATTATCATTCAGTTTTTAGATAACCTAGGGGAGGAACTCCAAAAGAGGAGACTAAAATTAGATTTTCAAATCCATTTTAAATCATGTGGCCTAATTTTTGGTTGTTTTTACAAGTCTTGTTCATAAATACTAACATGTACCTTTACTTTGAAGTATTTTAAAATCTGGACTAATGCACTTAATGCCTGTGGCCGTTTCTAAAATTTTAATGCAGTGCAGGTGAAACCTTTTCCACTGCTTATGATAATGTCCAGATTTCTAGAAAATGCAAACATCAGGTAAAACACCAAGTCAACAATTCTTTAATTTATTATGAAGGCAAAATCGACTGTTATGGAAAACCAGAATAAATAACATCACTGATCTGAAAACCGCACATGCTGCTTAAAMGAAATATTAAATGTCAGCTTGCAAAAACTACAGTATGTTTATGCATAGATAATCTATCCATTTAAGTGTTAGACATAAAATATGCACCCCTGACTTTTTACTAATAAGACAATTCTAATAGTTAAATCACACACCGACACTAATTTCACAAGCCCCAACTGACCATTTACTGTTTACAGTGGAGGTTTGACCTTGGTATATGGAACTGAGGAATCCAGTTAAGTGTAGTACCCCACATGCTACGTACATATGAATACGTGCATGCATGTTATCACAGGATAACGGTTAATAAATTTTCATCATTTTTAATATGTTAACCATCTGAAATACGGCTTAAAAATACCGATGGTCAACTTAAATCAGCACACACTCAACCCCCTGCTTATGTGCTTACAAGCTGAGGGTGGCAGAGACGGTGTTACAGATAGCACTGTTATAATTCAAAAGCATGTTGGCACCATCCCTCATTTATTACAATAACTATCAAGGTTTGGAAGCTTCTTATCAGAACTGGTACCACAACAGGGATAATTCTGCTCTAATACCACGATGAAAGTGAAAGGATTTACAAAAACGTTTCCACATTTTACCCAAGTTTCCCAGTGACCAAACCAAACACCAAGCTGCAGAAAGAAAACAAAGCAAAAACCAAACACAGAGCAAGCCAAGCGACTGCCCCCCTCCCTGCAACGCTGTACAGTCCCCTTTTTCCAAATTTCATCCTGGTAAGCTCATTCTGCAAAAAGGCACCAGTGCTGCAGCTCGCTTTGCTACCTTTGTTAGCATCCCACAGAATAATTATTTTTGAACTTTTAGTTCCAGCAAGTCAGCTGGCTTAGATTCATTTACTGCACATCGCGACTGCGGAGACTGCTGAAGATGTACACAATGCCACGGCAGAGACTCTGCGAGAAGCAAATGACTTTAATACATTACTTTAAATACGTAACTTTAAGTAATGATTTATCAGATGATGTTCTGTCTTCTTATTTATGATTATTGTTGAAGGCCTCACAACCCGCATGGTTTCTGAAGCCTGAAATTTCCATAGCAGAGGAATCCGTGATTTGCTGTGAATCTTTTCAGCCCTCAATAGATGGGAAAAGATTGAAATGCTCTGGATATGAGTCCTCTTTATTTTTTTAATGAAAGGCTGTATAATATATTTTCTGTATGGCTGCAGCAGCTGTCAGGGAGAGCATCTCAGTTCAGCTCTATTATGGGAGAAGCAATACCCCATCCTATGGCATCGAGATACACTGAGGGGCCAGTGCTGATTGACAGCTTGTCACCATGACGTCTTATTCCATCTCTGTTATGGAGAAAATTAATGTCACACCACCAGCCTTATGACTCGCTGTCATCTTAGAACTGCTCACCTTTTATCAATGCTCTAAATAACATTTCAAGCCCATCGTCTCACGGTGGACAATCTGGTCAAGGGACATTAAATCGGATGACTGTGAAATGTCATAATAAAAATGGAATGCTAACAACTTCTTCTCTAAACTAGCTCCTCTGGTTTTTAAACTGTGACAAGGGGGACCGCGGGTTCAGCACACCCGTTCTGAAAAGGTCATACAATCTCTCTTGGTCTGTACCCATTAATGCGCCCCCCTCCTCACCCCAAAAGGAATTAATCTTTTCAGACAATTGTGGTAAAATAATGGTTCAAACAGTAATGCCTGTTTAATTTGTAAGGCTCTGATGTTCAGCTACAAATGGTTAAATGACAGTAATAGAGTCATTTTCCAAGGCTATTTGATCTGATGGCAAGGTCAGCTCATTAACTGTTTTTGGCTGCAGAAAGGGTGCAAAATACATTTCTCAAATGGAAGCTAGATTTTTTAAGAGGACGAAAAATAACCCCCAAAATACAGCCACTCAATGGGGAACCGTACATCTTGCTAATTGCATACTCTTTCTTTGTATCAGTTCTGAGGTAGAGATATGAATACCAAAGACAGATCAAACATCAGTGAAAATAAACGATTTGAATTTCGTTAATCCTTGTCATTTCTTTCTTCTGCTGTCCACTGGTCATTTTAATAAAAACAGTAAAATTTATCAAAAAGGTATATCGATGCTACAATTTTCCAAAACACGTAAGAGAAATTCATGCCTCTGCAATATGAACATCTTCCAAAAATATAAATGTTTTCAAATGCATACAGTAATGTAAATATAAGAAAAGACACATATCCATGAATATGTAAGAAACAGAAATAAATAGATCAATCTCACACCACATAATTATGCTTTACACTGGGGACAAAAAATTCAGAATTTAGGAAAACCAATTAATAATACACAGTCGTAACATGTTTCTATACTGCTACTAAATTATCAAAACCATCAGTATCACTTGACTGCCATATCATCACACACAATAATCCACAGAAATAGGGTATTGTTGCACTTGGTAGCAAGAAGTATGTCACCTCAAAAACGTATCCATCAGAAATTTATTGTATTTATAAAGATCTATTCTAGCAACCACAGAGTCTTGGTGGATTCCAAAATGTGCAATAACTCTCTTAATTGTAATTATTTTTCAAAGATGGTGCACAATACCTTAGCTCTCAGTTGGTTTAGGAATATTATGTTTAGCCTCACTAAGTCACCTCTATTAAACTGTGTTTATGATAACACTATTGGTGTATGAGTTGTACAAGCATTAGCAGACAGCTGATTCAGTGGAGATAGCCAGAATAAATTTGCTGAAGCGCACATCCTGCTAATCTGTTTGAAGAATATTGTACAGCATTAGTACTAGCACTTCATGTTATCTGCACAGCCTGATAAGGTACATCTTTATTAAATTCAGTTATTGAAAGGATGTCAGTCATGGAATAGGAATATTTTAAAATCTAAAAAAAAATTAAGCGGCTCTTTGTTAGTCAGAGCTTGGTTTAATGGCTGAGTGTCTAGAGAAGCCTTTCTAAACACCTGGCAGCATTGTACAATAAAAGCTTTGTAATTTTAAGTGGAAATAGCGCCTTTTTTTTTTTTTTTTTCTTTCTCCGTGTGTAGTGAGACAGTTACTTTTAGTGATTTAGGTATTAGCAAATGCTGGAGTAAGAGCTCCCCTCTCTGTTTCTTTGATAAAACTACACAGATTCTGTGTAGTGTGAGGATGCTGGGAAATGAAAATAATTTGCTTCAGAATATTTTGAAATGGAAATATTGTTTAAAACAATTATTTTGATGATACAAAATACTGCTCCAGCCTCTAATGCGCAGACAAAAAATAAGTTTTCTGGCCCTTTAGTAGATGCTCAAAAAAAAGCTGAAAACTATTGGCACCTCAAACCATTTGGCATAAACACTCACCAGAAACTGTACAGTCACTGAGTGAGCCCTTAGTTACTCTGTGCTTGGTAAAAATTCTCTGCAAGGCAGTACAATTAACTTCTTTACGTCACATGATCACATCAAATAGCTGAATTACTATGTAAAAAATACCTTATTGTATAAAGAGGATTTGTAGCCTTCTTGATGTCACCTGTACCAGCTGTGACAATAGTATTAACTAGTTCAAAAGATTGTCATTGGCTGAGTGTGATAAGGATATAAGGGATGTATTTAGATTCCCCCCCCCAACATTTATTATTTATATCAGCAAAGATTCTGCAAACAAAGGGCAAAAGAGAAGAACGCCATACATATCTCTTCAGTATCTCCTCTCGCTCCTTCTGGTCCTCCAGGGAGTGGACGGAGAGGTCGGAGATAGTGACTGCAGCTGAGGCTGTCAGAGTGACCAGCAACACCAGGCATCCCTCTCCCTCCTCCAGCGGCATCTCCAACTTGTGGGTTTGTTCTTTGCTCAGGGTCGACAGGTCAACCTGGCACCTAGAAATAAACATTCTCCATCAGCCTGTGGTTTTCCTCACATCAAACAAGAGCACATTGGCTTACTTGCATTCAGACGGACAAAACAGATCAGTAGAAATCCCTTCCCAGCTTCTGGAAGGATTCCTCTTCAGCTTCAACCCATGCCGCTTGCTCGACTTTTTTTTTTTTTTTAAAGCTACCACCTGTTATGCATGTGAACAATAAATATTAAAAAGAACATACAGACACTGGAAGCAAGGTTAGCTAATAGGCCTTACTTCAACGCGGTCAAAGAGAATTTTAAAAATCCAGCTTCAACTGCAAATTGTACTTTTTAATTACACCTCTCGTATAAACACAAAACGTAAGTTTTGATGTGAACATTTTTGGTACCATTCTTCTAACAACAGTAAAAATCCTCTCTTAAAAAAAAAAAAAAATCTGTGTGGACTTAATTGTGATRGAGTTAAGATGACTGAGCATAGAAAAACACCACTTGAGCACCACCCAAAAGGCTCAGCTCTCTTGCAGTAAGCTGTGCATGGCTCAGGTTCAAAGCTTCATGCAGGCATCCAGGATAAAATTTGACACCACAACCCCCTATATAATAAGATGTCTCACGTTGTAATGAGCAGGGACTGTTCATAACTGCGCAGAGTGGCTGAAGCCAATCCACCCTGCTTGATCCCTTTCTGAATAACCCTGGCTGTACCATACACTGAACTAATGAAGAATGGCTCCATACCTGCCAGCCAGCAGAAACAGCTTTAGAAATAAAAGGTAGAGCATGGAAGGAAAAACGGTATCACTGCTAACAGAGAGCTGACCATAAGCTTTTAATTAAAACAAGAATACCTTAGGGTTAGCAATTAGTCTGTGCACAGCTTAGAAGTTTTAATATTTTAATTTGTATAATTCACAAGTTTCAGCTTTCCTAGACTGCAACTCTGAGCATGTCTAGAAATTCAACGCCTGTGTCAAATGTAACGTYGGCTTGCACTGCACAGGAATTTCTGTGAAAAAGCATGATTTGGAATACTTCTACTTACAGCATCCCCCAGTAATGTTTTGCCAATTCATTACTCTAAATAAAAACAGTAACAATATTGAAATAAAGTAAATGAATATATTCTATATATCATTAAGCCATTGAATACTCTACTTTTAACAGCGATTATTTAATGTGACAAGCACATGTTCTATATGCCACTCTCACTAAACTAAACATCTAGCAAACTCTTTTCATAAAATGTCAATTGATTTTGAAGAGAAAGATAATGTGGTGACCGCAGGGCCAATAAACTGAGAAAAAGGTGGCAGACATGAATAAATAGGCATTTAAGGACAGGAAATAGCCAATTACGAGAATAAATGCGGCCTCATAAAATGGGCGTTGTGCTATCACAGGCAGATTAGATTTGCTACAGGAAAATTTCCTTTTAATTTTTTTTTTAAACATTTACTGTCTGTTGTGCAGCTGTCAAAATTAAACTACTGCAAAGCTCATACAAGTAACAAGGTTCAATTATTTTACAATGAAAAAAATTTCTAACTGACATAGCATTTTGAGCTTAATGTTTATCTTTTATTTTGAACTCTTTGGATGATAAGGAGTGAGAAATGAAATTAACAACAGTAAGGAAAGACTAGAGCTGTTGCTGTCAATCAGTGCAGGCTGATGGTCAATACCAGTTTTGTACATGTACATAGGCTGACAAATTTTTATTTAGGCTGCAGTGAGGAGTATAAAGCCCTCCTTACGATAATAAATATTGTAATCAAGCATTCAAAGCTGGAGTAGGTTAAGATGCCCCTGGTGTTAAATATTCTTTGATAGTTCATTTCAAAAGAGATACCCCTCAAAARTACGTCTCTGTAACAATACTGCGACTTTAGCCAATAATCATTGAAAGAACCAGCCTAAACTCTCTTCAAGTCAGTAAAAGAATCAGAAAGTCATTATGATGCAAGTAATGCAGAAATAATCCACCCCTCACTAACAGGCAACAAAACGTACCCCCACTGGAACAAAAAAAACCCTACATGCATCAGAAAACTGCAATGACTGCAAAATTACAGGGTTTACATCGGAGCTACAAACTCCAAGTTCTCCAATTCTTGAAGTTACAGCACTTTTGCAACATTAGTAGTCCATGCTATGTTTTATTTAGGCTAAAAGAGGCAACTGACAACTCGATTTTACCCGTGCACCTCTCCTACAGCTGTAAGATATTCCTAATAGCACCACATCTAGAACAGATCACCTGAGAAAGATGTCTCTATTGTCTGCTTGATAGATCTCCATGAACAGCCTGTCACCAGCTTGTTATTTCCTAAAATCATACAAAGGGTAGAGAATGATCTGGAAGCTTTTTCCAGGGAAAGCCTTAACCATTTTACAGGAAAAAAATCCTCTGAAGGGCCCTCAGATAATCTGATAAAAAACTAGGGTTATTCCATTAGGAGTGTCACCATTGCACTTTATGGAAATCTGGGTTAAGAGCATCTCTGTGTGAACACGGTCAGGTGAAAGCACATTTCTCATTCTGCGCCAGGTCCCCTCCCCTGGCCTCGCAGGAGACGCAGCTCGCGTGTGTCTAACTCGAAGGTGCCGAGGCGCGAGGAGCATTCAGCATGAGGCGAGCACATCGGCAGCACATGCACTTCAGTCGAAAGATGAGACTTTCCAATTTACAGACACTATAAGAAAAATTGCAATTTTTTTCCATTAATGGTTGAGTTTTTCATGGGGAAAAAAAATCAACTTTGTTGGCTCTCACACCAAATTTTCCTGCAAAAAAATTAAACCAGTTTTTGTTCGATCTACTTTGCCCTCACCAGATCTTTGCAAGGGACCAAAACAGTGAAGGAAGCCTGGTTTTATTAAGGCATTACCTAAGCACTAACCATAACCTAGAATAACCTTTACAGACATCAGTAGGAAACGCACAAAACTCCTTTTTGGATTATATTTCCTTACAAGCACCAAAGCTAACAAAACGCTTCTAAAGATAAATAGCTTTGGAAAGTTCAAGTTGAGAATGCCCCTTTACATTTTACTGAGAGTATATACAAGTATTCCAAGCTTTAAAGCTTTAGCAATGCTGACTTCTACATCAGTTAGGATGTTCTCTTAAAAGACATTTGTCACCTACAACTGTTTCCATGGAGAACAAAGATCCTTTGAGGATGAAGGTGAACTTGAATGTTACCAGAAAGTGGTGCAGAATGAGCATCGTGGTGGTAGAAATTTTTRTCTTGCATTCCCAAATTGAGGACCATGAAAAATTACAGCCATTTTGAGAAGGACATAAGTTGCATATGACCGGTGGCTGTCACACTGAAAGCAGGGGATAATAGCAATTTTGGACAATTCAGTTTCTTATGGAATTACTATTTACATGCTGCTGCTGAAAGAAAAAGTTCTCCAGCTGTGAAGAGGTCAGCCTGAAGAATTATGGCAAAAATAGCCATTAGCTCCATAGACGGATTTTCAAGCGTGGCTATAAATCACATTTCAGGGAACTTTAGTTTTTAGGGCAGTTTGAGTATTTTGCATTACTCCACTGCTCCACGCTTCAGTGCAGACCCGTGTCAGCATTGAAGGTGGTGGTCAGGGGCACTGGAACGATCCCCCCGGCTGGCTGACCCCTCAGGAAGAGGCACGGAAGCACATCCCCCCAAATCAGCTCCGCACGTGGATATCATCAGGCACCGGGTGGATCTGGATTTTCAGGCCTTGAGAGATCAGAAGGGAGAAAAACCACGCAAGTGCCTCAAGCTCATGTGCCAAAGTATCACAGATAAGTCGCTGCAGAAACAGGGTACAGCTCCCGTGGAGGAAGATTTGAAGATTCAAGGGGAATCCACCACTTCTCTGAAACTGTGTTCAGTGTGTTAATTGCCCAAACTGTTAGAAATACATTTCTGATTTATTTTTAATTTGAATATATCTGGCCTTTGGTTCTTTTTATGCCTTTCTTTACTTGGTTGAAAAAGCCTTTAATGCCCCGTATTTTCTTCTAGTGAAGGTACTCATATACCATAATCATATCTCTTCTTGATCTTCCTTTTGATATGCTAAACACCTTCAGCTCCCTATACATTTCCTTGGAACACATCTCCTACAGCCCTCAAATGACTTTTTGTAACTTTTCTGATCCAGCGAAATTCTCCTGCATCCTTTTTAAAGTGTGGAAGCCAGAACTGTATGTAGTATTTTATTATCAGCATGTCTAAGAGGTAAAAATCACCTCCCCTCTCTAGTTCTAACAGAACCTGGAATGTAAGACCGCGTTGGCACCCTGGTGAAATATCCTTGCTAATGAATGAATTACAAAGGTAGCGACATGACATAGAAGGCCTCTTAAAAGCCAGGTGGCCAGGCAAGGGAGAGACAGCAGATAGCGAGATCATTTTCTCACATGACAAAATAAAGCATAAAAGAGGAATTCGCACAATCCTAAGTGATAGGGACAGAAAAGCACCACTTGGCTACAACCCAGGCAACTTAATTATCATCATGACTTGTTCAGGAAGACAGCCTTTTAACTCCACTGTGATCCAGGTCTATGCCGCTCCAAAGGATGCCAAGGAGAGGAAACTGTGCAATTCTGCAATTAGAACTGAGCTGGACACACATCAGAAGCAGCGAGGCATGAACTGCTACAATTTGTGAGACTCCGTATCCTTTATCAGCAGAGTACAATGTTCCAGTAAAACCAAGAAACAAACGGAGAGGGGAAATTTTGCAAAGCACCGACAGAAAATGACACGGCTCAAAAAGACAGGACTGCAGTAACATGAAGTTCTCGGAAGAACCAGAGCGCGGCATTTTTAAGCGTAAAGATAATGAGAAAGAAATAAAATGACAGACCCCACAGGATGCTTGTGCTGGGTGGTGGATAGAGGTGATAGACGGAAAACCAGGAAAGCTCCCAAAGGAGCTGGAGACTGTACCTCGGCTAAGTAGGACACTGACTGAGGGGGAGTGCGGTGGCGAGCTCGGGAAGCCGGAGAGGATCCCCGGAAAGCTGGGAGCGCGCTGCCTCGCCGCAGAGCCCGGCGGGACCCGGGAAATGGCGCTGTCAGCTGCCGAGCAGCAACACACGGAAAGCAGGGAAGAGCCCTGCAGTTTGGGGTAAGTCCGTCTTGTAACGGAAACATGAGGGCCGCATGAAATACAGGACAATCTCACCTGTCGCTGAGCAATACCTGAATATGGGCAAGTGCTTACTGCTTGCTAAAAGAAATACGGTCCATGCCGCAAAACCCTGTTGATGGATTTTGAAGTGACCGATTAACATTTTCCTAAGCATAGCTCTTCAGAATAAAACTACAGATTTACTTTTGAAATTGCGTAGACAGAAAGAAGTACTTGCAGATGTTTTACGATGTGGTATTTCCTACGTTGTCCCTGTGGCACAGCCATACACTACAGACATGCACCGTTAGTGCTGTCACCACCGCAATTTCTCTGCAGCAAAATTAACACTTTCCTCTGCTAAACCAGTCTATTGCTTTGATGAAGTTTTTCTCTCTTCCTACATGGTTCTCCCCTCACTAGTTGGTCCAAGCAACTTTGCAAGAGCTTTCACACAGCTCCAGTCTGTGCCTTCCAGAAATCCTCACAAACCTCTTTCTACACCCCTCACCACTTTTTACACTTACTGTCATGCTCCTCATATCTAGGCAGCCATTCCACTTTTCCTTCTCCCTTCCTCTTATTTTGCCACTCTTACTTGATGTAGCGGAGTACATTTCCATAGGCAGGAGACAGAGGGTCAGAAGAAGGATCCATAAACATAATCCATCCTGCGTGCAGCATTCTGTATTTCAGAATACATTGGGGAATACTGTCAATTTTGCAACAGTACATGACAATAACAACTGTCAGTAAGAGTTTTAAATAATAAAATATCTGGTAAGAGAAAGTTACTGAAAATTTGTGAGCAAAAACTGAACCTTTTCTGGCTTTCTAGCAGAACAGCAGTGCCTCTGCATTAACAGAAGAAGTTAAAATGTGCAGAGATAGTAATAAATAAGGTGTGGAATACCTGAAGGCCAAGTTTTGAGATGCAGTATTTACATCTAACTCCCTTTGACAACAATCAGAAATGGGGACGGCTCAGCACATCTCAGGATTTGTCAAGGGCAGACCTGCCAGTAGCATTTTTAGATTTTAATGCTTCAGGCAAAGCCTTCATTTTACATAGAAAAATGCATCTGCAATAATTTAACTTCAGTCATTATGTATAACCAACAAACTATTATATACACAGGCTGTTGGTTGTGTGCTTGTCTGTGTTTGCACAGAATTGCTGTGGAATTGACATGCACACACAGTTCAAAACTCAAATTACAATAGCATATTGACCATTATGTTTAAACTTTGAAAATAATATATCCTTCCAAAGTTACTTCAATATGCAGAAATTTTCAAACCACCATGTGAAAAAAAAATTCGAGAGACCAGAGTAATAAAGTACTATTTACAATTCCAGAGGAATCCATTTTGTCTCTACAGAGTTTTGCAAAATTGAGAAAACTTCAAGATTCATCAATTTCCACATTAACACGCACTTTCACACTTACTATTCAAAACTTCTTTCTTGTGCAACAGTATTTAAAAAAGAAAGTTGCCAGTATTTTAATATAAATCAGTCTCTACGACATCTCTAGAAAAAATCTGGGAAGAAACGTCAGCAGTAGTATATTCAGTGTCCTTCACTCAACTGTATATGCATGTTGGAGTAGCCACACACAGCTTTACAGCACCACTCTGTTCTCTCTGATAACGTTCAGTCTCCCATAGCGATATTACATAAATTTCAGTGGGGAAAAAAAAAAGGACATAAATATTTTATATAAAAATCTCACTTCAGTTTAGAACTTTGATTAGTGTTTCCCTGTGCTTTCAGATTAATAATGCAGCAGCATCGGTCACATATTGCTTTTATTTATGTGCACCCAAAAAACCCTCTACGGCTTCATTACTATGAAAAAACTAAACAGACAAGACATAGCAGATTAGGTGTTGAAGACCTAAATACTTAATTTTCAATATTTTAACTTTTGTATTTCATAACATCCATTATATGGTGTGTATCCAAAGTCAATCTGAATTTTCATGACAGTATTTCAGTTTTCTACAGATAAAAATTAATACATAGCTTTAATGAATATACTATACACAAAGTCTTTTGTTCTTAATTTGCATCAGATGGGAAAAAAGATAGTAGCATCTATAAATACCGATGAAAATAGATATAGATGAAGTCAATAGTAATTCCCTGGCACAAAATATGAGTAAAAGTCAATGTCATTTTAAAAATAAACACACATTTTTCATACCAATAAATAATGCTATAAATCCTGCCGTACTGGATTGCAAATAACTTCAGCTGAATAAAACTGCATGACATGGGATTTACTTATCCTGTATGTTCACAGAAACAACTTGTTCTCTGACAGCACTCATTCTTGGCAATTTATTGCAGCTGTCAGCAGCCAATTTGTTCAGATTACTGCTATGCATAAAGGTGTAACAATCATGAGGATTTATTAGCTGATTATCGTAAAGGTGACAGTCAGGATCGGCTTCAAAAACGCAGATGATAAGAAAGTTAAATAATTACATGAAGATTAAAATCATTTCACCTTCATTTTGATCTTAATATTACCTACATAAACTTACTGCAGTATATGTTTTTAATCACAGGAGTATATTGACTCAATACGGAAGAGAAATGATTTACTTATAGCAAAAAACATGTGAATATTAAATGTACTCAAACTGAACAATATACACACACACATACGTATTTCTACTTATCAGATGAAGCAACGACTAATGCTGCTCATGCAAGTCCACGTGCTTATTTGAATGTACAAAGGCTGCCCCTGTGGCTTTAGCTGCTGGTGCTGTCCAAAAAAAGAACTTCTAGACCTCATGTCTTCACTCCTGGAGTATTTTTTTTAAAAAATGATATTCAGGAGAATGCCAGAATTTAATCTCCTGCACGATGAAACTCAGTTCTGGTCAAGCCCAGTGTTTCCTCGTACAAATCAGCATATGATTGGAAATATGTTTTCCTCAAAGCTTTTGTATGAGGTCTTTTTCCAGGCTTTTGAAATCCCAAAAGAAACATTGAAATGGTTCTAGGATTTCGGTTTTTTAGGGTATTCTAAGATGGAGGTTCACAAGGTGCTACATCCTTTAAGCTGTCACAGAGAATGCGCACATCTGAGACTCAAATGAATTTTACAAACACATAATGCTCGAAGTTAAGAATGGAAATCAGTCAGTCAGGATCTCATTTCAGGAACCGCCATGCTGAACATGCCTGGTTACCAAGATGAAATTGGAGCTTTATGCTAGTTCTGTGACACATATCTTTCTCCTTCTCTGAATTAGGATGCCATGCTGTCACTCTCACCCTCTTAATACCCTCCTCCCTCTTACCAGCCACCCCTTCCATTCCTCCTCCTGTCACGCCGCCCCAAAGCCAGAATCTCACTTCCATGTCTTCAGCCTTCTCGAACATCTTTCCTTCATCTTCCTGCCCTCAAAAAAGGATTGCAAGCCCAAGTCCTCGCAGTCTGAGCACGCATGCCATTGCCGCCTTGTCACATTCCCAACTTCATCTTGGCCCTTACGATGCTGCAGCCTAATGAGTATGACGACACGCGCAGGGCCCACAGAAGTCTATGTTCCTGATTTCCAACTTCTTTTATTTCAGTGAAGTGTAGCTGAGACAGAGTATCATTCCAGGACAAGTTATGACATTCTGCTTTGGAATAACATTTGCAAGTTACAGAGTTTAGCACAGGAAGAATACTTCAACTGAAGGGGGTTTCCCATGCTGTTTTCCAGGAGGGACCTGGAGTTTGTCCCTTCAACCATCTACCCAGCGACCCTGTTCCCCCACAGCCAGCTTAGTCTGGAAACGCTGAACTAGTTTTAGGATGGCACTCTTCAAAGAGATCCCCCGGCAAAGGAGCTGGATAACGTCTATTTTGCACGGGAAATTCTGCTGACCTTGTGTTGTGGTTTAACCCAGCAGGCAGCCAAACACCACACAGCTGCTCGCTCACTCCCCCCCACCTCAGTGGGATGGGGGAGAGAACTGGGGAAAAAAAAAGCTAAATTTGTGGATTGAGATAAAGACAGTTTAATAAAACAGAAAAGGAAGGAAAAATAATGATGATAATAATAATAATAATAATAATAATAATAATAATGGTAGACTATACAAAATGAGTGATGTACAGTGCAACTGCTCCCCACCTGCTGAGCGATACCCAAGCAGCGATTGCTACTTCCTGGACCATGCCTCCTATTTATATATTGAGCATGATGTCACATGGTATGGAATACCCCGTTGGCCAGTTGGGTCAGCTGTCCTGGCTATGCTCCCTCCCAGCTTCTTGTGCACCTGGCAGAGCATGGGAAGCTGAAAAGTCCTTGACTAGCAGACTACTTAGCAACAACTAAAACATCAGTGTCTTATCAACCTTATTCTCATACTAAA
The DNA here is from genome assembly GCA_035582835.1 of Phoebastria nigripes. Lineage (NCBI taxonomy): Eukaryota > Metazoa > Chordata > Aves > Procellariiformes > Diomedeidae > Phoebastria > Phoebastria nigripes. The sequence continues at coordinate 366,572 of JAYKAV010002821.1, read as the reverse complement.
TCCAAAACACAGCATTAGGAAGAAAATTAACCCTATCCCAGCCAAAACCAGGACACCTTGACGTGTGGTCTGCAAGCAGATGAATATGGAGGACACAAAAAAACCAACACTCTGGATGACAGGTGAGAACTGCTCCTTAAACAAACTTTTTCTTCTGTTTTCTCAATTTGGTCTGCTGTTTCCCTCAATGAGTGGGATCTCTTCAGTCAAGCGTGGCTTCTCCCTAACCATACTTTGGCCAGGCAGGACACCTTCAAGGAATAATTGTTTTCATTTGCATTTAATGAAAATATTCCTATATAATAAAACAGCTGCTGCTTGAGCATCACTCAAGAAAGTGGGAAGATCACAATCAGATGGAAGGGACTACTCTCCATCACTGAGCAATGCTAGAATACTACCAGGAAGTCTTTTGTTTCCCTCCCACAGCCTCATTATCACTTTTCCTGGAATCTGAATCAAAACACTCAATTTATTACATGTGCCTTGACAGCCACAGAGCCTTAGTCATGGAACACAACTCGGTCGTGCTTTACAAAATTAATATACATTTAGCGTAGCACACACGTACACGTAGCAAGTCTGTAGTGTCTGTACCAAAGTATTTACAGTTTTTAGAGGCAGCGTCGAAAGGAGAAACTGGGGAAGAGAGGTCAATGTAAAGTGGAGCTGTCAGGTGTCGGTGATTTTTATCGACAGCGACTGGAAAAGAGTATCAGGGAGCGGGAATATTAAGACCTATTTTTGTATTCAGATTGAGCTTGACAAATGACAAAGTTTTTCACGGAAATTGTCATGGAGAGGAGTTTGTTTGCAGGTTGCATTATTCAGAGATAATGTACCAACAGAAGGCGAAATGAGACTGTCTGAAAGGACAAGCTGAGGAGGGATTATACATACACCGACAGCAGAGAGGTCACAAAAATCAAAAGCAGCATGATTTTGGGAAAAATACCACAGATTTTGTTAGAATTTTTTTTTGTTAACAAACTGATTTTGTTAAAACCAGTTATAACCTGCAGAAGCACTACAGATTAGCTTTGTCCAAGGAGCATCTTTTTTGGTATATACAAGAATTACATCTATTTAGGAAAATGATAGAAAACAAAACAAAATAAGGTTATCCCACTGAAAAATGCTACAGGCTTCAAGCATTCTTCTTAGAGAGAAGATTTCTCATGCTATCAAATTTTTTTGGCCTAAATAAAATGTAGAAATCATTTGTTACTTGCATAATAGCATGCAGTTACTAAGAAGAAATAGATGGACACTTCAGATGTACAACTTTTTTAGGTATCTGAAAACCTAGCTAAGCAGTTCATGTGTTTGAAGTTAGAAATTTTCCTTCTCTAATTTCTCCATCACAGTCTTATGTAGGTTTCAAGTGCCTTGGAGAAAAAATGGTGTCAATGCAATGCTCTTAAAAAGACTTTATAATTACTGGTAACAGTAACAACATAAGTGCTGCTTTGATGACAGTGTGAAAAATTACACATGAAAACTCTGAATCTCACCACCTTTTGGATAAGAAGGTTAAAGTTAAGCAGAAAATAGGAATAATTTCCCAAGGTATATCACATGTTGACATAGGACTAAATGATTATGTTACTTCAGAAAAATAGTTATTGTTACCATATGTGCTGACTGAAATCAAGCAAGGGAAAAAACAGACTGTAAATTTCAAATACAAACATATCACCCCATCCATAGGGTTTCATCATATAAAATAAAATCCTACTGTGTACACTTTTGAAAAGTGGTTTTGTCTGATATTAAACCTGTTTGCTTGCCACAGACTCTGTCTGTATTCTGAGTTCCCACAATTTATGGTAGGAAATAAACACGGAATATTATTCGACTGATCTAATCTGATAGAGAAAGCCATTACCCTAAACGGAATGAGCGGGAGGAAAAGGTTAGTAGAAACATAACCACACTGACATCAAAAGTACATGGCTCGGTCTGTGGAGCTTCCATTCCCGATTTTAACTATCAAAAAAAGTAATTCTGCTAGTTAATAGTATCAATGTCCTAGTGAAAGCACCTACAACCAATGTTCTAACAAACAATCAAAATATATAGGATTAATAATAATTACTATTATCATGAATGTATGGATATCAACTAAGTATGATGTAAACAAATATCTGAGCTTTCTAAATAGCACTGTGTACAGTATCTATAAGCACAAGACAGTTTTTTCCCCTATTAGCTAACAGTTAATGTCATTGTTAAAAAGCATTAGCATCTTTCTTCTTCCTACACAGTGAAATGGAGCATAACCACACAAATTTATACCATTTCTTGAACTCTAAGACAGATCCCAAAGATTCACTTTTCCTGAAAACCAATTAGGTGAACGATCTTATTTCTTTGCCCCAAAAGCTGTGTGTTGTCCTTCCAGACTCTCATTTCATTTACCAAACAGATTAAAAAAATAAGTACATAATTTTGGTCTTATGCACCTATTACAAGTCACGAGAGTTATTTCTCCTCCAAGCCGGACGTTGCCGTATGGAACTTCCTGCATCTTGATTATTGCTCTAAACGTGGGATTTTTATTTTGGAAAACCTAAGTCTATCAATTGGTAAAAGCTGCCACCTACTGGTCAATAAAAATTATTTTACACCATCAAAGTAAAGAATTACATCAATGCAGCAAACTGTACTGATACTTTGTAAAAAATCCTCCCCCACCTTTTHAAAAAAAAAAAAGGCGAGAACAAATGGTCATAAGAAACAGTTTCAACGKCAAGGCTCATTTTAATCATCTGCTCTCATCCCCAGGGAACAAGAAGGCTGTAATTGCACAAACCTGCCAATAAAATCATCCTTTTTGCCAGCATCTTTGTCCCACACGGTAATATCAATAATTCCACCTCGTTCTTCATAGAGATGAAAGTCAAACTGCTCCCTCCACTGAGGATTCAAAGTTTTTGGCACAATCTGAAAGGAGAGCAAAAAGAAAGTCATATTGCATTGTGCAGGCATACACTTTCTTGAATTGTAAATTTGATCTTTAGAGTCTGTTCAGGAAGCTTTTTCTATTTGCAGTATAAGTATCTTGAGCAGTGAGAATTAAAAAATAGTAATTAGAGAAGACTACTGGCCAGTTCTCTCATGCCTCTCTGACACAACAGCAACCTCCAAAATCCTGCAACCTGTCACCTTCAAAAGCCTCCTGAACAAAGGATTTACCCTGGGAATGGATCCATTTTTCTGCAGAATAATTATGCCCTCTCTTGAGTGGCAGTTAGCTGCAAWGTTATGTGCCTGAGCCTAAAGGAAAACAAAGCACCTGCAATGACAAGTAGATGCTGACTGTAAGTATTTAAACAGAAACAATTTTATCATGTCCTCTTTCACCAGCTGCAGTAATACTGGGAGAAAGATGATACTACGGTTTACTTTTTGTGGAATAATACTCTTTTTTTTTAAAACTGTATTTTACTTCCTCTCCTTTGCAACTCAGATGAAAGTAGCTTTCTCAATCATTTTAAGTCCAGTTATTTCTGCAAAAGAAATAACTTCAATGGACTTCTGTCCATGTACTTCTGACCATGCTCTGCAGAACAGAAAGCTTGCAGGATTTTCTACCACAATGCAAAAGCAGTAGTCACAGTAGCCACACCTTCTGAGCAAGAATGGAAACTGCCTAATACCTTCCCTATGAAGCAATCGCTACTTTCTACATCCACCAGTTCCACTGGCTTGAAAAAATGGAAAAATCAGAGAGGATTAAAACACAGAAATGCTATGAAAATTCTTAAGTCACAAAAGCATGAAATCTGATTTCTTCTAATTTCAGATTAAGAGGCCCTAAGGCGGGCTCAGAGGTCTGCAAACATGGCACCTAAATGCTCCCGGCCTCTTCCTCACTTTGCCCTTCGTCTGGCTGTGAAAACCACATGGGCTGTCACTGCCATTGAGAGAGGAAGGTCGTGTGTCACTGGCGGTCCCAGCATCTTCCATAAACAGCAATTTTCAAACCAATAGGAATCAGGGAAATAAAAAATTTGGCAAGGAAGCCAAGCAAGTCTCCACAATCATCCCCTCCCTGATCAGTCCTCTCTACCGGTTAAGCTCATACATATACAAAACTTTAATGAAACTTGCTGTAAGGACACAATGAGGAAAGTGAGAATATAAGCATGACATGGTTCAAGGATAAGACCATGCAAAGGATCCAAGAGGCTACCAGCACCAAACCAGAAAGGCACAAAGGTGGTATCTACTTGTCAGAATCACTCCCATCTCTCCCCTGTCATGAATGACCCGTAACAGGAAAGAAAAGCCAACACAGTCTGTATGGAAAATTAGGTGTGCCTCACCCCATTTTTCCCCATCTAGTATTATTTTTGTTTATAGTGAAATAAAAAGAAACATCTAAACAAAGCTCCAGGTGCTCTGACAGCCAATTAATACAACAATAAATCTCTACCACTATTTAAAGAGTCATGCAAGCCAAAAAACCACAAACAGGAACAAAACATTTCAAACACAGCCCGTGCACATTTTAGGTCACAGCTAAAATTACCTTGCTCTTGTACTTCTGATGCCCCAACCGGAACTTCACGTAAGGATCACTTAGTCCATTCGCATCCATCGCCTTAAGTTCACGACCTTCTATTAAGGTAACGCTAACAATCCCTCTCCATAGCTGAGATTTTCTGTGCAGGTCTGAGAGACGTAAGCTCTGGGTCTGAAACTTTAGGGAAATAAAAACATAGATTTAGCTAAAACAATTCCAAAAATTTCCCCTGCATTTTAATGTACAATTTTATATAACTATGAATGTAAAACAACCATCTTAAGCCATTTTGAAGTTATTTGACGGTACGTGTGTAAACTATATTACAAATAATTACTTGGAGAGAAACAGAACAGTGACAAATACGCAGGTAATATCATATGCTGCTCTTGCAGAAGCAAGCAGAACAAATGCTACTTAAGGAAATGTTCAGAACAAAAAAAAGAAGTGTTTTTTCCTGCTTCACTTCTCCCTCTGCTGATAGAACTAACAACATTACAAATAAATGTTACAAGGTCTCTTATATTAGTAGCATATGATTGAATGAACTTGAACAAACACTAAAATAAACATAAAAAAACAGTGAGAAAATGAAACTTCCATTAAAATAATATAAACCCACCATGAGAAGCATGGACCAAGGAAAAGTAAGTCAATAAACTCCTGTGCACATGACAACTATCTCAGCCTCTAAAATGATGTGGTATTCCCAGAAACAGCAAGGAAAACTGAATTAAATACCAACACATTAGTTCAAGAGTTTCAAAACGAGACGCTGCAGAGCCTCTGATCAGAACTGTGCGGAAATTTGTGGACTGTGAACCCTCAACCGCTGACTTTGGGGGTGAAAAGAAAATTCACATGCACCCAAACCAGATGGCCACAGCATTCATCAATGAACTCCACCGGGGCCGGGGGGCTACAAATTGGAGTAACTTAAGATCAGCTGCAGCTTGCTCTCTGAGCTATAGAGGGTACAAGGTACTGCCAGGCGGTCCAGAACTGGGAAATCACCTTTGCACGCGTGAGGAAGGCAAACACGTCTCCAGTGCATCTGAGGAGCAAGGTTGCCAAGGGCTCTCCCTTTTAATCTTGTATTTGTTCAAGGTTATCTTATCTACAATCAGAACACTAGATGGCTAAACAATATTTAAACTCACAAATTATTCTTTCTAGAAATCAAAAAAGCCATGTCTGCATGGATACTCAGCTGTAAATATATCATAGAATCACAGAATCATTTAGGTTGGAAAAGACCTTTAAGATCATTGAGTCCACCTGTTAACCTAGCACTGCGAAGTCCACTGCTAAACCATGTCCCTGAGCACCACATCTACACGTCTTTTAAATATTTGCAGGGATGGGGACTTAACCACTTCCCTGGGCAGCCTGTTCCAGTGCTTGACAACCCTTTCAGTGAAGACATTTTTCCTAATATCCAATCTAAACCTCCCCTGGCGCAACCTGAGGCTGTTTCCTCTTGTCCTATAACTTGTTACGTATCAAATATATGCATTTTCTTTATTATGTAGTGTAGTTTGAGCAACAAAAGCTTTATGGGCTCAGCAACCCTCCATAAAATAAAACCGTGTTGTGTGGTTGGCTTCATCACTTGCATACCTCCAGTATCTCTGTTAGAGGTTTTCAGTGCAAATTTGGTTTGAGTCTTTCAGAGGGTAAACACAGCTGGATGGTTACAGCTATGCAAGTGCCCAGGGCAGGAATTTTATTTTATTACCCAGAGAAGATTATAGAAAGTACACTGGAGTATAATCACTGGATTATAATCTGCACTCACCAGACTCCTGAGAGAAGTGTTGTACATGAGGACTGGGGCCACTGGGGTTGGAGCAAATCTGAATAACATGCTTTTAGCAGTATTTCAGATATCATATTGCCATGTATTTATATTTTCTAATGGCTATTCATTCCAAGCAGTATGGGTACTCCCAAAATATTTCACTATATTTATTAAAGATTTCTCTTCCTGAAGTGGAGGATTTGACTGCAGAGAAACTTCTCACAAGCTTACCATTTCTCTAACGGCAAACAGGGAACTGCGGACTTCAGCTGAGAAGTGGAATAACCTTTAACTTAATCTGTGACATGAAGCAGCAGTGGGACACCAGAAAGCAGAAACTCTACAAAAGTTAGGGCACAAGTGGGAAACTCAGTTGCCAGGAGAGATTTCATTTACAACATAAGAACATTATTAAACTTCATAAATTTCTTCTCGGCAGAAACACCCCTTCGTTGGGGGTATAGACTCAACACTACCAAAGACTTGTCTCGTGAAGAAGTGGTAGATTTTTTTTTTTCTTGTTCCAGTTTCTTAGAAGGTTTAGAGCAAAAGAAAGACTGCATAGTAAATAACCAAAACTGACTCTGCCCTGAATATAAGGTGATGAGAGATACAGAAAGAAGAAGAGACAAGGCACGAAGGCACGTTTAGGAAGATATTTCATACTGGGATAGAGGCAGTGGTTAGTTGAGACTTATTTTGGCAAAGAATACACAATTGTTGGGGTTTTTTTAAGAGTTGGGTAGGAATCCAAATGATTTCCAAGATACTGTCATGGAAAATAAGCATGAGTTTGCATTTACAACTCTTTTAAAGTAATGCTTAAGCATAACTGCATAGCTCTCTACTTCACTAATTGCAAACAAGACAGCGAATCATTTAGAGAGCATATTTGATCTAAATTCCGTATTTTCAACGGCTCTTAAAATAATTTGCTGCATTAGAGCAGCTGCCACCATATAAAACAGGCTGATTTTTTATGACCAGTCGGGAGTTTCACCAACGGACGTAATTTACATACAAGGTGGCAAGGCAAGATCTAAACGACCACGCACAGAGCATAAATTGGCAGATGGGCCCGACAGGAGTTTATGAGAGTCAGGCAGAAACCCTGAGAACAAGAACATTTTGCTGGGGAAAGCCCTTTTGGGTCAGAGCCAGATCTCACAGTCTACGACACGCAACGTGCCTTGCAGAGCCCTGTGCCATGTTGACTGCTAGTGAAGCTGCAGAGTCTACATCTCAATCTGCTGGAAGAAAAGCAGCCGGCTGATAAAAATAAAGTGGTGTGGGCTGKTTGTCGCTGTTTCTTCCTCAAGGTAGGGAACTTGGACCACGGCTGTGCTCTTTTCTCCCTGTCTTTATCGGTAACACACAGATCCGTGGAACAGCAAAAGGGAGACATGCTGAAAGAGTCGTGGTACAGCTGGCTGGAGCTAAAGCTGGTGAGATTTCCTGGACATGAAAGGCATGGGCTGTGTGGTCTTCTCCAGCAAGAATAACTTCCAGCTGGTGTTTTTCTTGTCTCCAAGTGAGACTGAACAGCATCTGAACAGACATCTAAAACACGCTTTCCTTCCAGCCAAAGTCATCCTTATCCTCATAAATTACAGATACTGACATAATCTCTAATTTCATATAGTCTTTCTTGTAGGAAGTAAATAAATACAAATGTTTAGATTTCAAGTCAAATTTGACAAAAAGCTAATAAGATGAAAAAATGGGAAAATAAGACTGATTTCACATTTTACAGTTCTTCCCTTACGAAGTTAATTTCACAGTGTGAGACAGGTACATCATTTCTAGGTACGTTTTTAGGTATCTAATCAACCTTCTGTAATCCAGCCCACAGTGAGTTAGTTACAAAGTCAGAAGGGAAACTGTGAGAGTAAAACAAAGAAATGAGCACAGATCTTTCCAAGTCTCTCCTCTGAAGGAATATTTCTCAAGACTAATTCTTAGGTAACTTATTTCCCTCAGAAAGCAGGTAATGCATTTTGCATTCTGGCTTCACTCTTCTGCCACAAACAGAAAAAAACATGAAGAAACTGCACAGCTTTTAATTTCTCTGGGAATAGGTGGAATGTTATACATTTCATAACATTCCATCTGAAACTGGCCATACTGTCTACATAATGCCACAATTTGGAAAGAAGCAAGGTCAAGATCTCAGGCCACAACTAACCATCATTAACATGGGATTATTATTCATATTCTTGTGCATTTGTAAGCAGGCATGGAGACTTCCACCTGCCATATTCTAAACTAAAAACAAAAGGGGAAAAAAAGAAAAAAGAAAAAAAGAGGCTGCAGCCTGCATACTGTGAAGCTTTCTCTCTCTCTTTTCCCAAAAYGGAATTAAAATTAGACTTCTGAAAAGGAGTCTTTCATGTCAAAGCTGCCTGCAGAAGAAAACCTCACATTTTTTCATATTCATACACTGCTTTAATGCTTCTACTATAAACAGTAAGGAAAACCAACATTTTCTTACATGATAAAATTAGCTTTTATTTGTATTCCACCTATTCTGTCTAAATGTGGGGTAGCGGAAGGGCTAGGGATGCCAACAGCAGAAAATCTTCTGACACAGAAACAAAACTGTATCCTCTATTAGATAGGATTAATATAGTTAGCCAAATACAATGGCAGAGCTGAAAGATGATCTTACAGCATGGCTTAATATTCTGTATACAGTCATATATTACTGGTTAACATCACGGGGTGGCAAACCAACTAGGCTTAGCCAGAATCTGGGCGTTGTTCCCCGGTTCATCAAGACCATGTTCTTGATGAGTGTATTAATCRCCACAACTTTATTGTTACTTTCTTCAAAAGAAGAGAAGCCTTAGTAAGTACTTTGAAAATCCTGTAAGTATTTATCTTTGGGTATCTACGTGACCTTTGAAACTCTAGCCCACAACGAGCTGGAGAAACCCCACAATCTGTCCTCTCCCAGCCTGACCTCACCTTTTCATTGATCAGCCCTCATGCCCTGYGAAGCATCACCTCTCTCCCTTGTGTGTGCTTGCGCCCGTGTGAACAGACTCTGCTTTTACCAAATCTCCTCCTTGTTACACACATCACTAGGACACACTCCTCCTCCTCTTCTGCATCCTTGAACACAAAATCTGTTGTTCAAGAATAATTCAACAACAGACAGAAGTAGAACAGTGTGCCTACCACAAAGTTGTTTTTTTAAAGTTTTAAAAAGCAAAGAAATAATGCAGCCGCGTGTCCTGCAAAGGCATCTCTACCCAAAGAATTACTTTGGTTTGGAAGCTTTAAATAAAATACCAAGCAAGAAAATAATGWAAGAATGTAGGAAAGAATGATAGTCTTCACTGCTGAACAGAGCGCAGATGTACAAATACAGCAGGGTAAATCAAAGCCAGCATTTTAAATGACTGCTGCAAACWCAAGTAAACAGAATTCTTCTCCCCAGACTTCTAGGATGCTTGCATGGCTTGGATAAAAGATGTAAAATAAAGATTGAGAATGTCAACAGATACAGCTGCTACTTCTACATACCTTGTCCACACAATGAAAAAAATCAAGGAACAGTCATATACAAAAAGGGATATACAAGGGACTGTCATATGCATTCACAATGCTTTTCCCCTACTAGAAACTACACAAAGTGTAACACCTAGCAGAAGTCATCAACACATAGACACTGAGCTACAAAAATGCCTTCAATGGGATCATGATGATTCCTTTTTAATGTTTGCTTGTTGTGACTAAGCAAGTTTTATAAATGGACTACTACTGATAATTACTGCAATACGAAAGAACATTTACTGTAACTTATTATCAACTGTATTTTACATTTGAGGATATTTTAAAATTTCTGTAGTCGAGAAATTTACACTGCCCTATACCCTGTGTGTTTTCAATATGACTGCCATGTAAAATCTGGTTTAGGATGTTTGCTCTAACAACTCRATATTGTCACTGTAGTAGCAATCTTGTGGTGACACTACAATATTTGTAATAAGAGCTGATACTTAGCAGCATTTCATGCGTATTTGTGGTTTGCTAAATCCAACAATTGTGCATTCTACTTAAGTGCACTTGCTGCAGCCAGCTTAGRTGTAATATGATGAAGGCTGTGACCCTATTAAGCGCTCACTACGACTTGCATTTTCTGGAAAAGGGTGGAAACGTTTATACAARACAACGGTGTGCCGGCAGGAGTTGTCAGAGAGGCTGTGTCAGCACAATCCTAACCTTCACCCTTGTCCTCCTCCCACCAACTCCTCTTGGAAACTGTGATTGCAATATGTGAAAGTCAACAGGTCTCCTGATGATCCTGTTACTGCCCGGGATGACCAGTGTCACCACGGTCCTAACACTGACGTGAATGTGACACACAGAAGGACAGTGGCCACCGAGACTTGATGGAAACTCCCTGTGCTTTCGGAATTGCGGGCATGAACCCAGAAAACCCACACGGAAATGCTGTTCTGCTGTTTTGATTGTTAACCGTTATCAGCTGTTACCACTCACATACAAGTAATGCAAATACACGCCTCACCAAATATTTGCATAATTTTTATAACCAGATGTCTAACAGACAGGTGTATCTATTCTGACATCTTTTTACTTCTCTTCCATTATTTTGTAGCTTTCCATCAAGCACTATTTACAGCTGATAAACTGACATCTAGAACCCCACAGCTTACAAAGCAAATATTTTCTCAATCATCTTAGAAGATTCTTCTTAAAAAACCAAACCCAATAATTCTACCTTCTGTTCTGAAATTCCACAGAGTTTTGGTTGAAAGATTCTGGTTGAAAGATTGAACTGATTGCAAATTCCTTCAATTAAGAAGTATCATGCAACTCTATGCTTCTGCTTGTCTTTGCAATCCTTAGACCATGATTTGTTATTTTCAATTTTATTCTCTACTCAAGAGGCATCTCATTCCAGTGGAAAAGCATTTGTTTCAATTTTAAAACAGCAAAAAATGCTTCATAAGGCTTTTGATATTAGGAAAAGGCAAATCAGGAGTGACATAAACTAAATATTTTGAGTTGGGCATAAAAGCACCAGTTAATAAGTCCATAGCTTTTGGCACTTTAGTTTGTGCAACTGGAACACACATATTTTTAGAAAAGCTTCTAAAATAAATTTAAAAAACAGTCAGCAGTTGGGAGCTGAAAGCCTTACATTTTGCAATTCATTTTTGTTTAAAATGTTCATATTTGAAAATTGTATTTTTCCTTTTAAAAGTGTATGCAAAAATTTCTAAGGCTGAATTAATGCAAAAATAGTTATCTAAATGCAAATTAAAAATCACTTTAATTCACTTGCTTTAGGCAGTAAATACACTCTTTTATCACCAATTGTAATTAATCAGAAGTAGCTTCTCAGTTATGACTTTGGGATATTAATGTATTTTTACTCTTAGTTTATACATAACCTGTTGCAACCCAGATTAATTTATCTTCATTTCTGGGAAGAATGGATCTTCGGTTCCAATTGATCAAAGTCACACTGAAACAGCTCATCACATATTAATAGTATAAATTAAGAGTATTATTACATTTTAGTGCATTCTAGTATTCCCAGTTCTAAACTTATCATTGATAATACGAAAGAGAAAAGAAGGCATAAGAGAAGAGAAGGTGACATCTTATATTTTCCTCCAGATTTTCTGGTCACTTGATAGGGCATAGCAGATAATTATTAAATACCTTTTGCCCTACTATGTTTGGCTAAAGATGCCAAACCACTTGTTCCTCTGTTTGTCCTTAAATTAAAGCATTCAAAAGGTTTTTCTGGTGTTTTCTTAATGTGCCATTAATGTAGCAAGTTTAACGTGTGGTCTGATCATGTTTGAACTCAATTTAATGGCAATTCTCCCACAGAGGTGAAAAGGGCAAGAGCAGACCCTTATTCAGATGAAAATAATTTTCAGTGAAATGAACAACATTTCTGACAGAGCTCTCTCTCAGTATGCTTTGGCTAAAAGGTACTGTCTTTATTAAAATACCTTTGCTTAAATAGTTATGGTTACACAGGAAAACACGAGCTAATCTTATTTCGTCGTATACAAATTGTGAATAGAGGCAGTGAGTATATTAATTAGATCTCCATGAGTGCAGGATTTGTTGAAATAAACTATTTATATGGGATAGCACCTCACTCACCCTCTAGTTGAGCCAACAGAAAATTTTCAGGATAAACAACTTACCATCAGGAATGCTATTCAGAGAAAATCAAACCTCTGTGTGAACACATGCCAATTTCATCAGACCTTTGAATAAAAACAAGGAATATAAACAACCTGGTCAGCCAGTATTGTGGCTTTTGGTTACCTATCCTGCCTATGAGCATCTGTAGGACCACTAACTCCTCAGTACACTGTCTAGTGAACACAGGATATACCAGGGTTCCCACCCAAGTTCACAACCAGGGAGGACAACTGTTGCCAATGAGGCAAAAATTACACCAACACCTTCTCATCTTCAGTTTGGAAGACTTAAATTAATACCGAGACAGAGCTTGGTAACTCCCATACTCTGGTCTTGTAGGTAAGCAGAAAGAGAAGGTATGTTGACAATTGAACAAACCAACCTCAATTTCCAAAATGCCTTCCATCCTGAAAGCTTAGGAAAAGATGACTCAGGTGCTGTACCTTCCTCCCAATTATTGAGTAAAAATGGGTATTTTGCTTGTGTAGCACACTCTACGTGTCCTATATAAACTACCAGAACTTCTCAGCAGGTGTCAGACCTGAGTGCTCTCATCTTAGACGATGTACTTCGTTGTCCTACAGGACTACAAACACAATGAAGCTTATGAAGGTTCTCAGATGAAAGCAAAATACATTTATCTGTCACACTTCTTTTCTCTGGGAATGGCCAGTAAATCCACATTGTGTAAAGTCCTTCTATGTTACAGCAGAAGTGGGGAGACGTATGAAGTATCTGCAATTGCTAGTGTAGTCCCTGTGCTTACAGAGAGGCTTCCTCCATGCTCTACACTATCAGTGAGTGAACATCCAGCAATGGTTGTTAGCAAACCAGTCTGACCACATAGCTTCACCTGACCTTGTACTGGGTCCAGCTGGGATGGAGGTCGCTTTCCTCACAGCAGCCCGTACAGTGCTGTGCTTTGCATTTGTGGCCAAACCGGTGCTGGTAACACAGCAACGTTTTGGCTATTACTGATCAGCGCTCGCACACGGCATCAAGGCTTTGTGCTGGCTGGGGTCAACCCACCAGACTTGTTAATTTCTCCCATCTGCTCACTATTCATTCTGACCTATTTTCTGCTCACAGTAAAACTTCATTCCAAATACCACTGTTTTGTTTCCTCTTACGCGCTCCTAATCATTAGTATTTGAGCAAAAACTTTCCTCTGAATTAAGTATATATACACACATACATATTTCAAAGAATCATTTTTTCCGGACTCACTCTAAAACATGTATATAAATTGTGCCCAAATCACTGTGATAAAACATATCCATCTGTGTTGTGGGAAGAGATGAGCTTAATTTGCACCATGGGAAATACTGTTAGACACTAGGGAAAAAAAAACAGCCTTTAATGGAAATGATAGTTAAGCACTGGAACTGACTCTCTAGGGAGGTAGGAGAATATCCATCACTGCAGATTCTTAAGGACAGATTAAACAAACACCTGTCAAACAGAGCTGTCATTGTTCCCACTTTAGGGTAGGAAGATAACTTTTCAGGCTGTTATTCCTATTTTCTGTCTTTTTTGCACCTACCCTGCACACAGGTGGATTTTTACATATCCCAGACACTTGAAATCCTGGGAAGTGAGGTTCGGTCTTGTCCACCAACAATACCTTGCTTGCCATCAGCCTTGTCTTTCAGAGACATTCCTGTTATCTTCCCAAGTTCCTTGTCTCATATTTTTTTGCTTCCATCTCTCCGACTCAGCACAGAGAGGATAAAACTTTCAAAGCAAGCTCTGTGTGCGATGCCCTGTAAGCAAACAGCACCACCTGAATCCACTATCCCTTACCCTTTTCTGAATTAACCTCCTGTAATCATAGAGCAAATTGTACAGCAATAGAGGGAACAGGTGATTTTTCATAAAATATTTACTGGTATCTTCAGATTCTTCACAGAAAAGTCTGCCTGCTCTAAATAAAATGAAATGCTCTTTGAGAGAGAGTGTCCAGTGAAAGGCTTCTCCTTAAGTTAATGCAAACAATCAATTGTCAAATGCAGGCAGAATTACTTGACAACTCTAAAAAAGATACAAGCTGTGTTTATCTAAAAACTGTAACACTAACTCTTCTGGGGAAGATGGGGGAGCACCATCTGCAAAGACAACCCCTACTAGAAGGAGGCAACGACCATAAAATACCTGACATTTTGCAACAAAAGCACTTTTAAAAAAAAAAAAAAAGAAAGAAAAAAAAAAGAAGATGGCTCTTCCCCTTTCCCATTTCCAGCTATAATCAAGGGAAAGTTTTGATTTTGGCTGGAAAATACATATGTCTACATGTATGTTATATATACATATAAATCAGTGCTGAATTGTAATCACAGCTTCATTGACCCCAAGTTTAGTATTTATGCTTTTGATTTTAAAGTTAAACACCACTTCACATTAACAAGTGCTAGAAGCAATAAGATCTTATCTTTTAAAAATATTGATAATAAAGGCACAGCAAAAGTAATGAAATTTCATCATTAGAAGCTAAGAGAAGAATGAGGAGGAAGTACTTCATTAAAGAGAACATCATTTTTTACACGAGAAAAAATAGTGCATTTAAACAGTCTCTTCTTTCCTCTGTCATCAGCTTTAGGCTTAATAGTGGTTAAGAAAATTTTACGGCTTTTTTTTCTATTATTTTTGACAGCACTGCACTGAACACTACAAAAATGATGAGGAGAAAGAGAGCAATATGTGCATTTCTAACTCAATTTTATGCTGCCAACATTTTAACAGGCTCCCTTCCCATACCCTTTCCTCAGCTATTGATTAAGCCTCTGTGCTGCGGAGAATTAGTAAATAAGAAGTCAGGATTGATTTTTTCTTGTTTTCACAACCAGAGGAAAAAGGAGAAAACAACCCTTCCCAATTCTGTGCTGGTGCGTGCTAGAAATAGCAATGCTTTAATTCTCATCACACGGATAGCTTGCACCTCAAGGATTCTGTAATGGAAATCACTTCAGCAATTAGCACTATTCATCTCGCTGTCAGAAGCGGTGTTGACTATTAGTAATGAATTATCTCTCTTGCAAGCTTGGGCTTTTCTGTGCTCCTTTTATACCTAGACTGCAACAACTGTTTTACCAAATTAGATCTGGTATCCAGACAGTTGAGAAAGCAAGAGAGAAGCAGGAAGTTTGTTTCCTTTGACCCAAAGAAGAAGAGCCATCAGGAAAGTCTGCACCTTCAGCAGAAGAATTAATGCAAACAGGAAAATCTGCCCCAAGGGAGAGCTGCGGTGGACATGGAGAACCACAGAAGCAGAACAGGTCGGATCCATACACAGAGAGGAAAGCCATTTTGCACAGCTCAATATTTTTCCAATAGCTTTTTAAAAAGAAAAACGAAGCTAAGAAGTCCTGTATTTGGTTTAAATGAATGCCRATTACTCAGATCTTACAAGCACTGTCTTTTTGCTGTAGCACTTGTCTGCTAGCCCACAGAATATCCAACAAACTGAACTCTCCACCACAGGAGCTAAGGCACGGGCACATTGAGGTTGTTGAGCAAACACCTGGATCACAAAAAAGTGCACGAAACATTGAATAATCCACTTCCACCTTTACTTGAGGTGTAATGAATCTTAGTACAGACGTAGTGGTAGAAATGGAGCTGTCTCCTCTCCTAGACCACACAGCAAACAGCCCAGCTGCGAAGTCGTAATCACTGGCCACCAGTTTGCTTTAACGCAACATCAAGCTTGTGGTGGATGAAATACAACAATCAATTCAAAACTGAATGCAAATTGTAACTTCCCAGCAGAAGTTTTTTTTTTAAATAAACAGCTTTGGTTTTTTTAAATAGCCCACCGGGAGTCTCCTTTCGCCGAAGATAGGAAGTTTGACTTTCCTTCTCAAAGAACATACACATGCTCTGACTTCAAAATGGTTTGAATTTCATTTTTGCTAGATTCAATGAAAGCTGAGTATTCCCTCTGACCTAGACAGTGCAGGGAGTAATCTAGCTCCATGAATTTTGATCAAGATTATGTCTGGAATAAAGCAAACATGATAGGGAAAAGTAAAAAAAAAAAAACCCAACCAAAAAACAAACAACAGTAACAGAAGAAAAAATCCTAACAACAAAAGCAAAAGTGGTGATGCATTTTTGCAACACCACCAACAAATGTTTACAACACTAGTGTGTTTGATAAACCGTGGTTTACACATAAAATAGATAAAATGCACAGCTGCATCAACCGGGGTTTTTCATGAGACCTTAACTTCATCTTTAGGGTGCACAGGGGGAGCAGTCTTTGAAGTAGAGACTCAGAATTTGGCCAAAGGAGTTGTTTGCAAGTACATGAATACCATAATACTGTAATAGAGGAGATTAGTTACCATTCTTTTCACAGCTAGTACATAGACCCAAGGAACTACGTGGAAGCAATGCAGTTCATGAACACAAGCAATGCCATAGTGGTCTGCACTGCTATATCTTAACTTCAAGCTATGTATGTTACAGAAAAGGTAGGCCTCAAGTACCTAAATTTTAAAAAGTAAAATATACTGTCACAATCTGTAAAATCAAATTCATTTACTAGAAGTGCCATTTTAAGTAGGTTTAGGAAATTTTATAATGATATCTCTAAAAACTTTTAATATTCTGTTTTTCTCATCTCTCAGGAGTGTAAGACAAACACTTCCTGAAGGAGGATCTCAATTAGGGCACTTTCTCTATTACCTAATAGCACTAAGCACCTATTTCTAGACATTTTTTTCAATCTGCAAATGATGTCTTATTTAATATTGATCACCATGCACCCCAGAGAACAGCAATTTTTTTGAAGAAATTCTTTGTAAATACAAGATTTTTAAATTTGTTTTCCTGACAGCAGACCAAAGATTTGGAACTCTGGAATAGCCCCACAAGGCAAATGAGTCCTGCAGTTTAACTGAGATACTTCTGTATATAAATCAGACACACAACAGTGCACATAAGATGTTGTACATGCATTACCTCTCTGGCTAAAACTATTACTTCAGGTGAGATAAATGCAGAAAAATGCAATATTTAAATTCACACATTCGCTATTTGCCAAATCTTTTGATATGCTCCTTTGCAAAAATGGCAACTACTGAAATGTTATCAGATGAATGTAACAAAGGAGAACATGGATAAATAATTCACTTGAACAGCTCTGAAGAATTCCCAACTATCATGTTGTGCCATTCATTCAGGATTATCGAATCCCACAGTCATGTCAATTTGAAATTTGAAGTACGGGAACGTTCTTAATAAACTAGTTTCACAAACTGCCATCCAACACATTCAGCACATCAGGAGTTAACACATTGCTTGCATGATGCAAACAGCTGTGTCCTTCACAGCTCTTCATTAACTCATCAGAAGTTTGAGCATCTTAGATATTTCAGGAAAAGTTAGATGAACCATATGAGAATCAAAATACTACACAACATCACTTCACCAAGTATCTTTGCTGCACAGATTTCAAAAAGGCAACAGAAATTGAGTACTGTCCTGTATCACAGAAGCAAACTGTGCGAAAACCCCATGCATAACCCCAAAACTATGAACCCTGCTCTTTTTTTTTTAAAGGTTAAAAAACCCATGCAAATATTTGTCAGCGAGCACTATACAAAACACTGTTTATTAATAAACTTCTATTTAAATTTGTGCATCAATATGCTAGAAAAGTAAAAAGAGCTTTACAAAATAAGTGAAATCACCCCATATAGCTATTTCATTTCTCTCATTTTAACACCTTTACATGACAATATCTTAAAAAAACCAGGATCTACCAAACCAGCTCAAGACTTTGAGAAATGTTAATGCTATTTTTAATTATGCAAATAATAAGAAGGCTTAAAACTCGAAAACAGCGTGGCAGCATTAGCTAAGAGTGGTGAGAAAACTGCTGAGAAACTATACAGATTATCTTTTTGGAGACACATACAGGAAAAAGGTAAAAATTAGTTGTATTCTACTACAGTAAAACTCCCAGTCTTTCTCTAGTGGAAAAAGCATACACTACTCCTTTTCTATCACTCACACAACTCCTAAGAGGAGAAAAGCCAGATACTGAATTTGTCTGAAGAGGCATCTAAAAGGTTGTACACAAAGTGGAGACCGAGAATTATTCCTTAAGCACTCTGCTCTTGGAAAGCCTGGCTGCAATTGCCATCTGTGCACATCCAGCAATCAGGGAAATTTCTCTTTGAGAAGCAACACTCTGAAAACTTCCACAAACAAAACCTCTAACCAGTAAGAGTAGTAAGTAATAGGAAAACGAAAGTTACCCTTTGGCATGAATTCTTTGTAAACCAGTAAGCTTTAAG
Source organism: Phoebastria nigripes (assembly GCA_035582835.1). Lineage (NCBI taxonomy): Eukaryota > Metazoa > Chordata > Aves > Procellariiformes > Diomedeidae > Phoebastria > Phoebastria nigripes. The sequence goes on along the minus strand of JAYKAV010002821.1, from coordinate 347,740 downwards.
GAAATYGTTTATACATGAGAAATTAAAGGTTTTAGAGAAAGAATCAGGACACRTTTGCCACTTACATGAAGTTACTGGATGACTTCAAGATAGGCTATAATGCTATTAGAGAGTTGAGAGGTTTAATGATTACATTAAAAGCTCAACTGTTTCAYGATTTTGATTTGATGAAACACAAAACAATGTCATTAAAACACAATTTGAAGGAGAATAAATCCTGTGCCACAAGTTTCCAGTCCTAGATGGCACGTTTGGTAAAACATCATAGTTCTTCTAAAAAAAAAAAAGCCAGAAGACCACATGCTAAAAGTTACCTTACTTGATCTTTTCCAACTCTTCCTCATTAGCATTGTCTGAAAATAAAATAGAGCATTTTAATTACCTTTTCTCTGCAATACAGAAAAGGAGGCCCACTGTCTCCAACAGGACAATCCACATTTAACCACCACTACAACTGAAGCAGCAACACGTACACTCCAGCGACAACTACACAAGACTGAAATGAATCCAGACAACTAGCAGCACTGTTCGCACCCAGGCATACTCTTCTGGGTGGTATGAACGTCTCATTTCCAGAGACAATGCGTTATGTGAAATGGTTAAAAAAGAAAGAAAGAAAGAAAGAAAGAAAGAAAGAATTAGATAAGCAAATGAAAAAAATGAATGTGCCATTTCTGATAGTGACTTCAATTTTGACTAACACTTGAATATAGTTTTTTTAATACTAATGTACTCCAATTTTTCACAACACTACTGTTTAGCTCACAGGTGTAGCCACGTGAGAGAAATCCTGCATAAGGCTCCTTGGACAACATGCATCTATTACAAAATCCTTAAGGTCATCACTGCTAATTAGTTTCACAGCAGTAAAAATAGCTCTTTTGTTTGAGAATTATGCACATGGGATAGAAAAAAATTCATACCTTGACTCTTTAAAAAACCCAAAATGCGGTAGCCCTATCCCATTACCTAAATAATCTGTAAAACCTTGGAACTGCTAGAGACAGTGCTCTGAGAAGCCGGGAGGCAAAGTGTCCACAGACACAGATTCTTTATCATTAAAAGAGACATACTGGTCAAGACGGATGTGGACAATTTATCTGTGAACACAACTGTTGCTTAAAGCAGTTCTGTGGAAACACAGAGAAATTAATTTGTACAATTTAATAATATTTAGCAGCCTGTTGTGGACACTGAGCAAGAATAAAACAAAGGCCATGAATTTCTATTGACACTTTATTATGTCATGAAAAACAACCTTTTTTTTTAATTAACTATTGCAAAACCACTTTCTTTTTTCAGATAATGGAAATAAACTTTGAAATGCAAACGTTTTCCTTGCTAAGAAATAAAAGTATTACATGGGGAAAAAATGAAAATGGGAGCAAATATGTGGGTTTTGTATTTTTGAAATGTCCAGAAACTTTTCAAATAGACACAGTTTTCTGGGAGAAGAAAAACAACTAGCTGCTGAGGAACATGTTTGAGTTGCTACGGAAATTTAAAGCCTAAAGCCTCTGCGGTAAGTTAATGATAATTGTAGCACTGTGGCTTTGGAAAATATACATAGACACTAAATGCTCTATAAAGCTGGAGAAAGCCATTTAACTCATTTTTACAGGAGCGGCACATAAGAATTAAGCAGCTTGAGGCCTGCAGCAGGCCCTGGAGAAGACCTCCGAGTTCCTGCAACGTACCACAGCTCCCCGCTTCCTCGTCGTTGCTGAATCCTACACAGCTACAAGTCAGAGCAGAAACTCAGCTTCACTGGGCTTCGGACCGGGCTGTGAGCAAGGAGGAGACTACGGCCCAACAGCTGAATTAACTACGTATCAAATATTATTTCAGCTCTGAGGAGTTCAGTTTGAGTAGTAGCTACAGGAATGTATGACCGTACTTGTTGAGTGCATCAGCATCATCACCAGCTGTAGCAGGATAAGCTGAAGCCATCATAACCATCCTTAGAAGCCAATAATACAAATATATAGCATAGGGCAGGTTATGATGGATGATCTACATGGAACTATTTCATCTGAAAATATTCCATGCCCTGAGTCCATCTCTGTCATTCTTTTTTTCCTAAGCTGTTATTATCCCTCTGGCAAACAAACGAACAAAAAAATATTGCATTATAAGATTTAAGACAGCAAGGAAATTGACAGCATATTAATGTTGTTAACATTTTCATATGAAGCAAAAAAGTATTAAGCATCACTTGGGGGAAATTATTTAAGGAAAAAACAACGCCATGAATTTTATTCTCCTTAAATAACAACATCCAAGTAGCACTCATGTGTTTCCATTTTTCCATTTTCTATGCTACTCAGGCCGTTGGCCATGGTGGAACAGTAGTCCCCAATCTCTGCTGGCCCCAAGGCAACAGTTCTCATCAAGGTACCAACTCTTCTAATTTCCTGTAGCTGAGAGTTGCCAGTAAGACCAAGGTTGGAAACAACTGTTGTAGAGAAGACATGGGAGACATGCAGCTCTGACGAACTCACAGTCACTCTGCAAGTTCTCCAGTGACGAAATCTGTGCACTGAACTCTGCTGGGGAAAGAGCCAGGAAAACTCACATGCACTGCGGCACTGGTGATTGCAACACCAAACACAGAATCTGCAGACAACACATACACATTTTTAATTGGCATGCATGCAACCACAGATGGCACGCAGGCATGCACAGCACTACATGTATGCAAAGGGAAATATTAATAGAATACTGTCTGAATTAAAGAAACAACACAAACGTCACTGGACCAGGTCTAAGAAAAAAATCAAGTCATTGCTAGTTCTGACTTCTTTTAAACTGGTCATCAAAAGGAGAAATTAATGAAAAATACAGAAAGTACATCATAAACACATAAAATAATGTGTTAAAAGAAGAGTGAAAATAATAGAATTTTTTTAGAGCTTACAGGTTTTAACATTTTTATATATACATACTTTTTCCATACTTCTTTATTTCAAGTCTTCTTTGTTTACACTAGTTAGCTAAGCTATCTGTCCTCTCAAAGCAAAATAATTAAAAATGCTGCATTAATTTAAAGGACAAGTATTGTTAACAGCACAGAGCAAATGCAAATGAATTATTGGAACTAGTGCTACTGCAACTTAATTGTGTTAGGCTGGAAAAAGATTATACTTTTCATGAATACTAAAGACATTTCTTGTTTTTATGTTTGCATAAGAATAATTAATTCATCAATTTTGATTCACAATTTATGATTGTTCAAAAATCCGAACAATCAGATTTCCTTCATTTATCAAAACTCAAAAGAATAGGACTTCTATTCATGTACATAGTTTGAATGAGGTATTACAAGATCATTACTTTAGAAGTTCACATTTTTATGCCTTTAGAACAAGCACTAGGTCGCAAAAAGCAAAGATACTTACATACAAGAGTTCCTAGAAATTTTGACTTGTTCATGTGCCCACACTCATAATTTAACATTCAATAATTGCAGGCTACTTCTGCATTTTCTTCCAAGAAAATGTACTACAAAAATCAAACAGTGTGTCCTTATTTATGAAACTAGTATACTCAATCTCCTTTAATTGAACTGAATCCTACTGGAAACACACAAATTATAGACTACTTAACCACTGTTTTTCACAATCCACCAGGACTCAAAGATAAATACTCCCCTCTCCTAGTCTGTGTTATAATTTTACATATAGTTACATGAACATATGCATATGTTAATATTCTTAATTGATATCTGAATCCAAAAATGTAATCTGTTTTGATCGTAGGAAATGAGACCTTCCAGCTATAAATTCCAAAGAACATCTCACCAGTCAGCACACTGAAAATCTGCATTTCATCGGAGTTTCTTTCAGAAAGATAAAGACGAGGATGCTCCTGTGTGTACCAAATCTCTCTCTCATCTCTTTGCACACCTCAAGGCTTCACAAAAGATAGTTCCACCCAAAACAAAATAAACTATTACTCTTTCAAATTGATTACTTATTTTTTAAATCATTTGTAATAATACCTCTCTCACAGACAGGCGGCAATGTACAACAAGGCCCGCAGTTTTGTACCATTTACCTTCAAACTTCCAGCTGGAGTATCTTACCCTCCAGCAGTGTCAATATTTATTACGCAGTGTGACAGGATGCATCTTCCTGTAATATACAGCTACATTATTTTGATATGCCAATAAAATGCTTTGCTAGAAGACCTGTCCTCAAGCTACACAAATGCATTGTCAAAAGACTTTCCCTTTATCTGGACATCAATGCATGACCTCCAAAACACTCTCAGTCGCTCCAGTTCAGGCAGYGAAGGGATCTCCTTGGAAAATCTAATCCGCATCAAAAAGTTACCAAATGACACATCACAAACAGCAAGCCTTGTTCAACAGGGCTGGGCTTGGGTTATGACTATAGAGCTGCCCAAAATACAGGATCAGACACAATGCTGCCTCTATGACTACACGGGAAAGCTCGTACTTCTTTCGTTGAAGCTATTCCTTTTTTTATTTCCCCAGTGGTCTTAATAAACACTCTCATTTTAAGTATATGGAATTAAAGTACCTGAAATTTAAGTACTAGCAGCTAATTTCTGAATTCTTCAGCTTGATGATTTAACCATTTTACACCATTAACATGTGACAACATGTACAAGCAATTTAGAGTTATCACCTGAACAAATTAAAATTTATTCAGAAGAAAATGTATTTTTGAAATGTAGGCCTTATAGGGATGTCAAACCAACAGGATTTAAGAAAATTTGCAATGACTTAGGAAAAAAATGCATGTGATGTGAAGAGACGGTATTTCTGTCTTCTATGCAGCGGTCATTAAAGCATATTTAAAGGTGCTCACAGGTTTTTATCTGAATATTTCAACTATACTATTTGAATTACTACCTATATAGAGATATCCAAGTAGAAGGGAAGCTGTAATCATTCAAACAGCATGCTACACGGATTGGGAAAGTAGGAGTTGCTTTAATTACTACTTTATATGGTGMACATTTCCAGAGTGGACAAGAATTAGCCTCGATCCTCTAACATAACGTTTGAAAATTTAATGATCTCAACCATACTAAATTMAATAAAAATTATCCTTATTATTACAAGACCTTTTAAAAATAACCAAGGRTGATGGTTTAATTGGAGCAATACATTTTGTAATATATCTACTCCTTACTTAGAGAGTAAATAAAATCTGATAGATAGATAAGTAAGTAAGTAATTACATGTGGTAACTGAATAAAAGATAATTGTGCCTTGAATTATTAAACCCCGAACACATTCATATACAGCAATTCAGTATTAATTCTGTAGGTCATCCCCCCTGCACTGTGACACAAATGCCCTGATTTTACTGCAACTTTGTTAGAACTGCTGTGAGATCTGTGTCTTGGGAAGACTGGTTTCTAATAATAAATATAAAGCTTCAGCTTAGGAATCAGAATCTTAATCTGAATCTTGGACACTTTCAGAATGAAGTCCCATATAACAGTTTGAATGGGAAGAAAAACTGGTCACTTGAGCTAAACTAAAAGGATTACCTTACTAAATAGAAAGCTAATAATGAAATGCACTAAAGTACAAAACCAATTCTCCCTCCTGTTACAACCAGTCCGTTGGACATGAAAAAAGTTGCTACCCAGCAAGTCTGTGGTGCTCCCATTGCTTTCGACGTTCAGTTGCGAATTTACTGAGTAGATACCATATGAAAGACAGGTTACACTGTAGTGTCTTAATTTCACTTTCTCACCTGTGATTTTCTTGAGCGTTCTTTGCCTAATAGCTGATAACACTGAGCTGCACAGTAGCTATCCTATCTGTATAATGAAAAAAGGAAACTAACGTGCTGTCCACATAATGGTTTCCCACATAACAATATAGTATTTCTGTGCTGCATGATTTAGGATTACGGCAGGATAATGCCAAAGCCATTTGGAAAAACAGGGCTATTACCAGCTGACTCAGAAATGCTGAGAATCTTACCCACACAAAAAAAAAACCCAGAATGAAATACATTTTTCAGTTTAAGTGCTAAACACTTTTGTGGTGCAAATTTGCAAGATAGTATTCTGAGTTGTCTGGACAAATGTATTGCTAAGAGAAAGAAAAATACACTGTTTAATAAACTTCCTGCACATTACTACCATTTTCCATTATTTTTGTTAAGTTCTAACAGAATGTCATGAAGACAATTAACAGATGAGAAACCTATTTTCAAAACTCTACATCTCTGTCATACCAAATACCAAACACCTAGTTCCAGTAACTGACTTACTAGGTTATTTAATAATAGCTAGGAGAAAAGTGGAAAAAGAACAATATTACAACCCGCCAATATTCCTCAGGTATGCAACAGGATGATGTGTCACACTGCAGCATACAGAAACACATATGCTCTTACAAAAACGATATAGTTGACCATATCCATAGCAAATTTCATCAAATTAATACTTTTTCCTTGGCCTCTCTGAATCCAAAGGAATCCACATTATTTTACAACCTCCGAGCAAGATGTCATCTCCCTTCTTTCTGCCATAGTTGTAGTACTACTGCTCAAGTCAAAAGTCAACTGACAAAAAGCTCATAAAATACATCCAACTAGAGACAGAATTTGTCACAACTAACAGGATCTATAAAATTAGAAACTATTTTCACTTACAACTAAGCAGCTCAGAAAACTAAGATTGATGAAGGAATTACAATAAACCTAGAAAACCACACAATTTTGTAATTGAATTCTGGTCACGAAATTGAAAAATATCAAATAATACTTCATCACTAGATGCCAAAAATCAGAAGTACTACCTTTCTTCAAGTTTCTTTATTTTCAGTGTGGAATAGGATTCAAATGTTCTTATCTAGAGATGGCAGCACTAGGTCCAAAATTCTTCACCAGCGGTTTACTGATTTTTTTCCATATTAATCAGCACCATTCACCTGCAGCTGACTTTACCTGAAACTGCTGGACATTTATGTTCCATCTGGATCCCTCAGTACTATCTCAGGGAGGATCCAATTCAGATGAAGTATGCTGTACTATACCAGAAATACTGTCCACCATTATTTTAAGAATTGGAAAAATCAAATTAATCTCAGAACATGCAGTTTACTCTTGTGCTTTAAGTCATCCAACCACAGAACAATCGCAAGAGTGATGACACATATTAAAATATTTAAAATTACCACTTCCCGCTGTTCTTCTCTAGGAGCCAACAGAACTGATAACAATATACTTCCAAGATCATGGTCAGGGTAATGAGGATCCTTCAGACTCAAGGTAACATCTGTTTGCCTAGGAGACAAAAATACATGCATTTATTTTGATTTCAGGCTCTCAGATAATGAAATTTCTGAATCATGAGAATTAAAGGCATCTGCATKTATATGAAACTACTTGAAAATGGTGTCACAAATTTACCCTGTTTCTACTTTTAAGTATTGCAGTCTAAACATTCATAAATAAATACTAAATACTGTTACTTCGTGTTAAGTACTTATACATACTGAAGTAATCAAAACTGAACTGTAACATTAATGGATTAAAAAACAACAAAAAAAAGTTGAACAGTAGGTGGTAATGCTGTGAATGAAGATAATATAAAAACAAGACTGCAGTGGTTATAAAACTAACCTCTCCATAGACACTGTAAAAAATGTTGTGCGTGATCAGTTAATATATTATTAAGATTCATATTACAGTAATGCCCTAACATAAGTGTTTTTCCTTGCCTAGTTTTACGTGGTGTAGGTTTATATAATTATTTTCCAGCATAATGTTCTATTTGCAGTTCACAAACATGATATTAGCAGACAACCATAAAGAATGATTCTGTAGGCTTGTTTCTGCCATACCTGTTTAATTCCAATGAGGTGAGATCCAAAAATGCCGAACCAATAAAGTCATCTTGAAGTCCAAAGTCATAGTCAAAGACCTAAGATGCACAGAAGACAAATGCATTTTTCAGTATTGGAAATCATTTTTTTGGTATTTTCTTGCTTTATGAATGGTTCTTGAAATTTCTTTTCCAGAGTTAAGCCACACGTTTCTCACATGTCAAAACAGGACTATCGCAAAGTAACTTGCAACTTTCTGGCCACAAAATCAAGTTTGAAACTGCTTATATAAAAGTAAGAATGCATCATGCACAGGCACGGGGGTATACTAGTACTAGACCACATATGTGAACGACATCAACTTTATAAAAACAAAAGAAGCATTATTATAAACATAGGCACTAAAAGAAGGAAGACCAAAAGACTAACTAAAGTTAAGCAGAATCAGTGATTTGCTATACGTTAATTGATACCCTTCATCAATTTTGCAAAATACAGGCAGGAGGGTGGGATATGATTGTGAAAAGTGGGTAATTACAGCACTTGCATCAGTATTAGGAAYGATAAAATTGTAGGTTTTGAAGGTTGTATAAATTTCTAGGGTTTAGAAATATTATAATCTATCTAAGATGAAAACTTAATGGATATGTGTAAGGAAACAGTGACATTCACTACTCTACTATGAGGACCCTGCCTGCTAACTTTATACCTAAAAGAGAAAGCATCTGGACAAATTTACTGACATCCAGACAGGAATCTGTGGCCAGTACGTGGAATAGCATCAATGATTTGAGATGGATTATGCCTTCCCAAGTCATAAGGAAGAATAACAAATAAACTGGGGATGGCTTTTGGAGGGAAATAAACAAAAAAGGTGGATGGAAACAAAGAAAAGTTGTGACACAAAATTACAAAAACAAAAAATGGGAAAATGTCAAGTATCAAAATCAAACTTTCTAGGTCAGTTGAGTTTTCTTGGCAAATATTGTCATGAAAATTTCTGAGGACCAGAATATACCTTCAGCTCTAAGTAAGAGTGATACTTGTGAACAGCTACTAATGAGAACATTTAACTGAAATGTGACAGGCCTAGGTTCAAGGTCTTCAATTTTGTTATAAACACTTCAACTATTGTATTACAGAAACTCTTCTCCAGGAGGCAGTTAAAGCTGTTCATCTTCTAAAAATACTTCAATATGGACTGGGTTAAGACAGTAGTAACAGAAATCCCATAGCCCAATGGCTACAGCATTGCTGCRGGACTCAAAGGGTTGAATACAAGTATTTGAGCACAACTCTCTCACATGCATTGATCTACCTGAGTGGGTACCTTCGTATTTTCTCTAATATTCATTCTAATGGGGAAAGACAACAAATGTTGAAATCTCAGTTCATGTTGCAGAATAGAATTTTCTCCCCCTATGAATTATCAAGATGAAAATGTCAAATAAATATTTTCAGCTGACTTACTGAGTGGTGTGMTTGACATGCCTGAAGGACAGGATGCCATCCAGAGGGACCTGGACAGGCTCAAGGAGTGGGCCCATGTGAACCTCATGAGGTTCAACAAGGCCAAGTGCAAGGTCCTGCACCTGGGTCAGGGCAACCCCCAGTATCAATACAGGCTGGGGGATGCAGGGATTGAGAGCAGCCCTGCCGAGAAGGACCTGGGGGTACTGGTGGRTGAAAAGCTGGACATGAGCCAGCAATGTGCACTCGCAGCCCAGAAGGCCAACCCTATCCTGGGCTGCATCACCAGCAGCGTGGCCAGCAGGTCGAGGGAGGGGATTCTGCCCCTCTCCTCTGCTCTGGTGAGACCCCCCCTGCAGTACTGCGTCCAGCTCTGGGGTCCTCAGCACAGKAAAGACACGGACCTGTTGGAGCGGGTCCAGAGGAGGGCCACGAAAATGATCAGGGGGATGGAACAACTCTGCTATGGAGAAAGGCTGAGAGAGTTGGGGTTGTTCAGCCTGGAGAAGAGAAGGCTCTGGGGAGACCTTATTGCAGCCTATCAGTACTTAAAGGGGGCTTATAAGAAAAAAGGGGACAAACTTTTTAGTAGGGCCTGTTGTGACAGGACACGGAGAAATGGTTTTAAACTGAAAGAGGGGAGATTCAGATTAGATATAAAGAAGAAATTCTTTACGCTGAGGGTGGTGAGACACTGGCAGAGGTTGCCCAGAGAGGTGGTAGATGCCCCGTCCCTGGAGAGAGACATTCCAGGTCAGGTTGGACGGAGCTCTGAGCAACCTGATTTGGTTGAAGATGTCCCTGCCCATGGCAGGGGGGTTGGACCAAATGACCTTTAAAGGTCCCTTCCAACACAAACTATTCTATGATTCTATGCTTCTACGATTCTATGGTACTACAATTTAATCATGTCTTAGAATATGTGAACAAGCTATAAAAACTGAAGTATTTCACACAGTGTGTTCAGAGTACAAACATGGATAGACATTATACCACTTGACACAATCCTCCTAGAAAAAAAAAAAAAAACCCCACACACCTGTTCCCTTGTGACCCTACTGCAGGGTTGATATTTGGCATAAATAAATCAAAACGGGTAGATATGTTGGAAGTGTCATTCTTTGAATCTGCTTCTCTCTTTCACAGTGCTGGTTACATGTTCATTCCTTATGAGTCACTAAKCTTAATAAGGGCAGGAAAAGGCCAATTGAGAATTATAATTAACTTTACACTTTCCTAATAACGATGTACTTTATCTGAGCAGAATACATGAAACATAGTACAGATCGATACTCAAAGGCTATTTAAGTGGCATTCATCTACTAAAAAGATCTACAATTCCATATTTCAGTTAAAATTTTTGTCATGTATTTGAGATTAAGACTGATACTGATCTGAAGCATTATATCATTTCAGACCAATTAAAAGGATTACTTAGGTAAGACTTAAATTTCCGATCTTTCTTGAAGTAATATTTGACCTATGCATGTTCTAATTAGAACCCTAAGAGTACATTTTTTCCAATAGAATTTTAGAACTTAATTTTTATCTACTTTATTTTACACAATTAAGGATCACTTTTGGATATAGATCACCATAAACTACTGGGGCCAGAAAAGCGCCTTTCCATTCTGTGCCTTTGAAACAACRATCACAGCTTTTCTAGTTTCCATTCCCATGTGGATAGCTAAGAAGTACTAGTGGCACTGCTGCGAATTACTCTGGGCATTGCTGGCTTCTCTTTGATTTAAACTCAAGCTATCTGTTATTTTGGAACAAGTGATTCCTCTATTATGACAAAATCATCCTAACCTGTGATATACTAAGTTGAGTTACAATGCGGRAAAAAAAAAGCATAAAGCATTACGAAACATAAGCAAACTCACTGTGTTCAGGTACAAAAAGAAAAAAAACCAAAACCTAGGAGAACTGGGCACACATCTTGATAAATTCTTAGCAAAGAATTGCTTTTAATGGGATAGATTATGCTTCATATAAGAATTATGCAATGATATTTCCATAAATAAAAGGGATGCCATCATCATGAAACACAGTTTACTTTGTCTGTCCTTCTCCTAAGATCACACTGAAGAAGTATAAAAGAATTATGGCCTGAAATAGATAAAAATGCCTGTATTTACCTTTTTTTTTTTTTTTTAAATTTTTGACATCATCATTATACAGATGTAATTTAAATGATTTTCACCTCTAAATAGTCTTTAGTAATGCACTATTGCACAATAAATTTTTCAGTATACAAAAATTGCAAAATATAAATTCTTTCAAAAACTTTTCTGTTGTAATTTGACAGACTTAAGTAAGATAGTGTCTCACCTTTATATACAACGGTTCTCTTGGGTTATCTATAAGAATGCAAGCTTTTTCTTCCCACACAGGATTGAGGTTCTTGTGTATTGTTTTACTTCTAAATACTTCTTTTCCTCCAAGTTTGAACTTGACGTACGGATCACTGGTTCCTGTAAAAGACACATATATACTGTTAATTATGTCCTTTTAATACATTAAGGGAATGGAGACTAAATTACCTTAAACAGAACTAAATGTAATTTCTACTGATAGTTAAATTAAAAACAGCAGCTGAGGAAAGAATTTTTTGTTGTCACAATTTATTATTTTCCACAGTGTCATTACTCAGGTAATTCACTGTGTTAACATCAAAGAGGTGCTTGCATCACTTTCTGYTGTTTGCAGTCCATACTCAAAGTCATACATGAAATACTGGCAGTGTAGTTTTTAGTTAACAGAATTATGTCCTTATTAGGACTAGGATTTTATCTTAATGCAATCACAAAAATTACACTATAAAGTTAAAATTATTTCTGTAAAATATTAATCTAATTATCCTATGCCTTTGAAAAGGCACAGGCTCCACTGACACCACTAGTGTAACTCTTCATTGACTTTATTGCGTCCAGGCTTCCCTCTTCCACGAAGACACGCTTCCTACAACACTCACGATGAGCATATCAACTCTAAAGTCAGTCCACAAAGTTCACGTGCTTCCTGCAGCCATCACGCAGCCGCAGGAGAGCACAGGTCTAAGCCCCCTGATACAATAACTAACTAAGACCAGAAAGACAACCCTGAAGGGAATTGAAAGAGAAATGTTAAACATGGCACAAATGGAGAATGGATGGGACGTGGGTGTGGAAGTGTCAGAAGGAACAACTGGCGGAAGGAGGACTCTTGGGGTGGCACGTGCTGGGGGCACAGAGATTAGCAGCCATCCAGGAGCACATCTATGTTCTCTTCTCAAGACACCCATGCGGGGAGACAAAGGACAGCAAGCAAAAACCTGATGGTGCACACAGATGTGTGACAAGACTGAGAGATAAACCCCTGCCAGCTACCAGAAGGTACAAAATGGCACATCCAAAACCAGCACAGACGTGGTCACTCCACTAGCAGRAGCCCTGGAGATGTGAGGAGGACCTGTCAGCTGGCATCCTTCCAGACCCTATCAGGCAAGGTTCAGACAACACATCGATGCTCGTGAATGTGAGCATGCGGGCATGAGACTGTGAAAGCAAATGACCAAAACCAGTTTTGGTTTAAAATAAAATCACTTTCCCCAGCCACAAGGTTTCACACTGCGATTTGCTACGTTGCCGTTACCATGCTGCGGTGCTATTTCCCACAATCTGACCTCAACTCCCGGAGCATTGACTTGAGCTGGCATGTGGGAAAGAGAGTGAACCTGGGGGAAGGAGAGGGACAGAAGTGGCCAAATGCCTCTTCCACTTGTGTCCAGCAGCCTCGCCATGGAGACCAGCGGCTAAGCAGCACAAGTCTGCCCCTTGACGAACGTCGAAGCCGGAGCGAGTTGTCACTGCTGCTGGAAGGAGCAACTGCAGTGCTCGTCGCTGCCCCTCCGCTGCCCGCTCCCCTGTGCTGGCACCAACGTTTCGGGAACTGGCCAGCAAATGGATCTGGGAACTGGTCCAGCTGAGAAGGGCAGTCATTTTGCAGCTGGGTGGGCTCTGGGGCACAGCTACAAGACACGGAAATTGTGCCTGCAACAGTCCTCATGAAACCACCGCCTTTGTGGTGGACTGAAGAAAGACTACTTGTCTTTTCCTGCATATTTTGATTACAAAAAATACAGTTAAGTCTTTAAAGAAAAGAAAAAAGCTGGATAGAATATTCAAACTAATACCTTCCCTAAAATGCCACTTGGTAAGATTTCATTATCATGTAAGTGAAATTCATCTTAATGAAAAATATTGGATGGGATTCATATTTCTGTTTCTCTCTCAGCTATTTCTGAGCCTTAATAATATTTGAGTCTAATTGATCCAAGAATATCTTAAAATAAACAGTAATTCTAGCACGAATAATAATTGCATCTTCACGAGCAACAGCAAAAGTATAAGACAGACTGGTTTTTTTGCTTTTAACGCTTTTCACGAGACCGGCATATTCTAGAGGTTTGTGTTTACATCCCCTGGGAAATGCAGTCATTAGCTTTTGTTAAAATTGCAACATACTCTTCTAAATACAAAGGCTGGTATGACCAGAGTTCTTTGCACTATTTCAGGCAGCCACAAGATGTCAGTACTCTTTACCTAAAATTATATATCCCTTTCAAAAAACTATAGTGGTGGAAAACTATGATCTCACATGTGACAGGGTTATGGTCATTCCCTTCTGAAATTACTGGGGCAGAATTCCAGTGCCATAAAAATGTTTAGTCTAGCACAATTAACTTGTTCCTCCATTATTCAAGTAGTGGTGATGCTTTTTAAGGCAAAGATCACACATTTGAATTAATTCTGTGAAATTTGAAGAATACTTTGAACATGGACACCAATAAATCAACAACAGTAACACAAGCCATAACTCCCCTGCAAGCCATAATTCTCCCACTGATTTTCCTCATGGTTGCCATGAAGCGCAGATAGCTGGTCTTTAAGCACTATCTTTTATTGTGCAGACTTCACAAATCTCAAAAACTCTTCAGAAATTTGAAATTGATGTAAAACACTGTTGTGAGATACATACCCAAGGAATAGTTTAGGATCCAGATGTCAAATAATTTAATATTAATTCATTTTTATGTGTAAATTTATGAGTAGCATGGGTCAAATGGGAGTTCCATTTACAATACATTGCAAAACATCAGGGTTTGTATCTCTATGCTGTGAATGCTGAGAAGCACTAAGCTGCTTGCTTCGAACACATCTCTACTTTAAAGCTGAGAACTCATTAGGTCCACTTAGTTAGAAGCTCCACGCCCTTCGCAGACCTTTTCCATTCCTTGAAGAGAGACCATCAAATTTTTAAAAACTATATGTATAAAGACAAGACTAAAGAAATTGATCTAATCAGCCATGCAATCATTCAGTAACACCTTCACCTAATGGAGGGCAAAAGGAGGAGCAGAACAGAGACCAAAACTTGGTCGTCTCTCAGTTCTGCTGAACTGCATCAAGCCACCTCCAGCACTGCTCTATGTCACAGGGTTCCCGTTTTAATATATATTATAGAAACAACAATTTTAACACATATTATATAATTTTAATATAGTAATTGTGCATTCATATTACTATGACAGTATTAATAACACATCAAGCATGTTAATATATCATTTAAATATATTATGTATTAATATACTAATATGTAATTTTAATCAACATCAAAAATTCAATTCACATATTTTTGCTCTTTTAAAGAGAAAAACAAATTCAGTTTACTTGGGATCTGTCCTGGTTTCAGCTGGGATAGAGTTGATTTTCTTCCTAGTCGCTGGTATAGTGCTGTTTTTTGGATTTAGTACGAGAAGAATGTTGATAACACACTGATGTTTTTAGTTGTTGCTAAGTAGTCTACTAGTCAAGGACTTTTCAGCTTCCCATGCTCTGCCAGGTGCACAAGAAGCTGGGAGGGGGCACAGCCRGGACAGCTGACCCAGCTGGCCAATGGGGTATTCCATACTGTATGATGTCATGCTCAGTATATAAAGCTGGGGGGAGAAGAAGGAAGGGGGGGACGTTCAGGGTGATGGCGTTTGTCTTCCCAAGTCACCATTACGCGTGATGGAGCCCTGCTTTCCTGGAGATGGCTGAACGCCTGCCTGCCGATGGGAAGTGGTGAATGAATTCCTTGTTTTGCTTCGCTTGTGTGCGCAGCTTTTGCTTTCCCTGTTAAACTGTCTTTATCTCAACCCACGAGTTTTCTCACTTTTACCCTTCGGATTCTCTCCCCCATCACACCAGGGGGGAGTGAGCGAGCGGCTGGGTGGGGCTTGGTTGCTGGCTGGGGTTAAACCACGACAGATCTTATTGCTAACAGTGATTACAAGTTCATTATGCAAAACCAGAAAAAATCAAAGACCCCTCAGGCTGAGCCTGCAAGAACCTGATATCTGTCACGGATTCCTGTTATTCAAGTCTCAGACTGTTCACTGGTTTCCTGCTTACCAAACCATTCAAATGAATCTGACACACCAAGGCCTAACTGCACAAACATTTGTCTTATCTGTAGCAGTTAAGAACATCATCGTGAGCCTTCACTCACAAGCTTAAAACCTTCTCTCAAAAAGCCAAATCGTGAGACTCTGCGCTCTTGCTGAAGCACCACCATTGTCTGTGTAAAGGCAGTAAGGACTCTTTGCACGGGGTGGCAGCCTCTCTTTTCCTAGGAAACATCAGCCTAACAGACACCTAAAGATGCTGCCAAAGTCCAGGAGAGAAACTATCCATCATCGCAGCTGCTGTTACCTGACCCTGAGAAGCACGCGCTCCTCCAGCCCTGCAGGTCCAACTCCAGCACTAACACCACGGTCTAATACTTCTCTCTTTCTCTGCAGACATCTCCTAAAATGGATTTTGCTTTGCAAGTTTAGGACACAGATTAGATCCCGTAAGCAGGCATAAAATAAGATTAAAAAATGTTTCACTGGAGAAATATTCAAAATGTTTGTTCAAACATAAAAAACTAAATGCTAAACTGCTTTTCGGAAGGAACCAGAGCAGTGTGATAGAGTGGAAATATGCAAAAGCAAATTTGGCCAGAATAATAATCAAAGTTGTACTGGATATAAAGAACATGCATTCTCAATAAATTGTATACGTTTACTGAATTGGTTCCCAAGGCTTCATAACAGGCTTTTCAACATTATTAGGCCACTTGTTGAACAGACTTTTTTCCGTAATGAAATCCTATTTAATATAATGTGATAAACTGCTAACCGAACAAAATTCAATAGTGAACACAGAGGTGAATGTAACCATGAGACCGAGTAATGAGCTTGAGACTGCTCCCCTGTAACTGATGCTAATGAGACAGAAAGGATGAGGCAAAAGTCTCCATATTCCTCTACAATATTTTTGCACTTGACTCAGCATGAACGAAGTTGAACTACCAGCATGTCTAAAAAACCTTGGTTGAAGATCCACCTATATCATATGGTAACCAGACACTGAAATCCTAAAGGCAAATTTTAAAATCTTACACTAAGAAGAGAGAATAGAGGCTATGAAAAAAAAAAAAAAATAGATGAACAAAACTGAAAAACAGCACTTCCAGCTGTCCCTTCAGGTAAAGATGTTTTTATACTTCAAATAACAAGAAGAAAGAAATTACACTTTAGAAAAATGGTGAGTTAGGCAAGTACATTTATTACACAAGCTAATTAACTGGTTTAATTAAAACTGTTTAACTACAGAACCGTTAAATGCATTCGTTTTTCCACCACTGCTGTTCACTCACAGTTTAACTTTTGAAACAGAACAGAAAGCCATATGCAAGCCCAGTCTGAAAAACAACAGGAAGGACATTGAGGTGCTGGAGCGTGTCCAGAGGAGGGCAACGAAGCTGGTGAAGGGTCTGGAGAACAAGTCTGATGAGGAGCGGCTGAGGGAACTGGGRYTGTTTAGYCTGGAGARGAGGAGGMTSAGGGGAGACCTTATCGCGCTCTACAACTACCTGAAAGGAGGTTGCAGCGAGGTGGGGGTCGGTCTCTTCTCCCAAGTAACTAGTGATAGGACGAGAGGAAATGGCCTCAAGTTGCGCCAGGGGAGGTTTAGATTGGACGTTAGGAGAAATTTCTTTACTGAAAGAGTGGTTAAACATTGGAACAGGCTGCCCAGGGAAGCGGTTGAGTCACCATCCCTGGAAGTATTTAAAAGATGTGTATATGTGGTGCTTAGGGACATGGTTTAGTGGGCATGGAGGTGTTGTGTTGACAGTTGGACTCGATGATCTTAGAGGTCTTTTCCAACCTTAATGATTCTATGATTCTATGTAATTAAATGGGATTTGCTGCTGTACAGGACATAGGAGGAATACTGCAGGAATAAGCACAATGTAAAAAGCAGTAAATAYCCAATAAATATGGGGGAACAGAATTTTTCATCACTGTAAGTAATCGGGCAATGTACACGTTTCTAGAAGCAAAAATAAGGTAAAAGTATGTTCTTAATTCATTTACGCTTAGAACTGTAACTAAACATCTGTCACAGCTTTCTGTTATTCCTCCATTTTACTTTCAATCTTGGAATTGCTTCATTTGATCTACAATTATTTGAAAAGAATGCAAACCACTAGAGATGTGCAGAGATATGCAATAACTTTGATGTCATAATTCCTGAGAAGCTTAATTATTAATCCAAAGATTTGCTCTGGATTCATTGCATTAAGAGCTCTTTCACTGACATCCAGCTCTTTCCCCTTCCCTCTGACTCCATCCACACTCATTCCCCTCAATAAAGCTTCTCAGTCTCCAGTTATTTTATCTGTTACAACCAAGGTAGAAGAAAAAGTGGGGGGAGAGTTCTCAAGTATGTGTCAGCTGAGTATGTCAAGCAAAACACGTTATCAGTTCATAGCATTTTACATATTTTATATTTCCAAACTGCAATATGAAGCATCTCATAAAAAGAAACATAGAAGAATATGTCTGCTCTGTCCAATCTTTTATTCTGAAAAGTAGGGAAACTACTTAGGACAAATTATTTTATATTAATTTAACAAACAGAAATAGTAATTGTTATTATTTATCTTGTACAAGAGCTGCCAAGCCTATCTTCTTGTTGGTCTTCAGCAATCCCCTTAACACAACTAAACACTACAACTACAACTCTAAAAACTACAGCTTTTCCATAAATAATCCTACTTTCTGTCCTTCTATCCACCTAGCAAAGAATTATCCACCCAGTTCACCTAAAAAGGACGCTCATTAGTTTAAATGATACAAAGCACTTCTGGAAAACTAATATCCTAAGAGTGAAGATGCCAATTACAAATTCACAGTGGGCACACGGATACTACAGGATGCAGAGTTCTTCTACTCAAAACTCAACAGGGAATACAGGATTTTAATTATTCAGTGCCCATTAAAAAAAATGTTGGTTATAACAACCACAGCTTTTTATCTTTCTTTTGAAGACTCATCCCTGCCACAAAAAAGGCAGCTTTAGTACTATATTTCAATGTAGCCCATGATAAGTATCTTAAATACTCATTTAAGCAAATACTAATTATGCTTGTGAAATAGAAAGAATGAAAAAAACATACTGGCACAGGACAGAACAGACAAAAAGCAAATGTGCAATGGTCAGCCTAATTTCAAGAAAACATTTGTACTTCATTTTAAGCATGGCTGAAGTCAGATTCATTTAAACAGGATTTAAGCAAGCTATGGAAACGTTTTCCTTGCAGCGCAAATTATTATTCTAGTTAATGTACTTCAATGTAAACAGAATTACATCCCTTAATCAAAGGAAACACTGTTTGCTCTGCCCCTAAAACCTCAGGACTGAAATTATAATCTTCCTGAAATTGTTTAAAATCTTCCTGAAATTGTTTAAAGCATGACCATTTGTTTTTCAAGACAGCCAGCTTTTGCAAAATCAATCAGAGGTTTCACCTCTTCTGGGACAAAGACAGAGGGCTCTGATTTGCTTTGTCTAAAAAGCACAGCTCACTGTTGGTCTTATATATTATACCCTCCAGTTATATAGAAATAATCTTTTTGATACATACCTTGCAATTGACGAACATGTGAGTTGCCCTTGTCAACGTAACAAGGCAGTCAGTGATCCTTCTCTCCAGTAAAATGTGCAAGTTTGTCTCCATTCCCCAGGGATGATTTACTACATATTAAATGCAAACTGAAATAAAAGCTGAATCTCAGCAACCCGCAGCCCGCAGATGTTTGGCACACAAAAAAAGGTACAACGTATATTTAATACCTGGGTTGAAACTGATACTCACTGCATATGCAATCCCAGTTGAAGTCACATGAAGGAAAACCTACACTATGAAGAAACATTCACAGAAACATACTATGTGAATCTTGCCTTAAAATAATATTTTAATATACTAGCTAGAAAACCTTAATGTTGGTATTTCATTATTTGCATATAGTCATCTGAAAAAAACCGACATAGTAGAATTATGCTAACAAAGCAGGACTTTCTATTCTCTTTCAATGATCAGACACAGAGGTGTTTGATGCCTTCTAATGACTTTGCATTAACAGACCAGATTCCTCCATCTGAATCATCAGAGGATGATGGTCTGGAAGTCCCAAGCCAAGCTGCTGCTACCAGTGCTCTGTCAAAAAGGGAAAAAAGGAAGACCCGGGGAACTACAGGCCAGTCAGTCTCACTTCTGTGCCCAGCAAGATCATGGAGCAGATCCTCCTGGAAACTATGCTAAGGCACATGGAAAATAAGGAGGTGATTGTTGACAGCCAACATGGCTTCACCAAGGGCAAATCATACCTGACAGATTTGGTGGCCTTCTACGACGGGGTTACAGCATTGGTGGACAAAGGAAGAGCAACTGACGWCATCTACCTGGACTTGTGGAAAGCATTTGACACTGTCCCGCATGCCATCCTTGTCTCTAAATYGGAGAGACATGGATTTGATGGATGGACCACTCAGTGGATAAGGAATTGGCTGGATGGTCGCASTCAAAGAGTTGCGGTCAACAGCTCAATGTCCAAGTGGAGACCAGTGACAAGTGGCGTTCCTCAGGGGTCAGTATTGGGCCTGGTGCTGTTTAACATCTTTGCTGGTGACACAGACAGTGGGATTGAGTGCACCCTCAGCAAGTTTGCCGACGACACCAAGCTGTGTGGTGCAGTCGACATGCTGGAGGGAAGGGATGCCATCCAGACGGACCTTGAGAGGTAGGCCCATGCGAACCTCATGGAGTTCAACAAGGCCAACTGTAAGGTCCTGCACACGGGGCAGGGCGATCCCAAGCACAAATGAGAGGAGCCCTAAGGAGAAGGACTTGGGGGTGTTGGTTGATGAGAAGCTCAACATGACCCAGCAATGTGCACTTGCAGCCCAGAAAGCCAACCGTATCCTGGGCTGCATCCAAAGAAGCATGACCAGCTGGTGATTCTGCCCCTCTACTCTGCTCTGGTGAGACCTCACCTGGAGTACTGCATCCAGCTCTGGGGCCCCCAACATAAGAAAGACATGGACCTGTTGGAGCGAGTCCAGAGGAGGGACACGAAGATGATCAGGGGGCTGGAGCACCTCTCCTATGAAGACAGGCTGAAAGAGTTGGGGTTGTTCAGCCTGGGGAGGAGAAGGCTCCACRAAGACCTTATAGCAGCCTTCCAGTACCTGAAGGGGGCCTACAAGGGCATGTAGTGATAGGACAAGGGGTGACAGCTTTAAACTGAAAGAGGGAAGATTTAGATTCAATATTAGGAAGAAATTCTTCACTATGAGGGTGGTGAGGCACTGCAACAGGTTGCCCAGAGAAGCTGTGGATGCCACATCCCTGGTAGTGTTCAAGGCCAGGTTGGATGAGGCTTTGAGCAATCTGGTCCAGTGGAAGGTGTCCCTGCCCATGGCAGGGGGGTTGGAACTAGATGATCTTTAAGGTCCCTTCCAACCCAAACCATTCTATGATTCTATGATTGTATGAATTTACCTGCATTATCAATAAAAGGCTTCACAGGGATTTGGGCTACTGGAGTAGTGGAGACCACTGAAGTGCTACATCATCTTCCCTGGCCCATAGGTCACCTGACTGGAGGAATCTCTCTTTTTAGCCTTGGCATAAATTCCCACTGCAATAGTCTACTCAGCAACATCACGCAACTTTTGACACAGGTATCTGCATTTGCCATAGCAGGGCAGGGGCACTACAGGTGATTTGACAGCCTACTAAATTTTCTTTTTCTATCTTATTTTAGCACTGTCAAAGTCCTCTTGCTTTATCTCCATTACTTTATAGCTAGAGGAATAAGATGAATCAAAGCTTCAGTGAGCTGTTTACAACTTACTCAGTGATTACCTACATTCACACAACGATCTAGAGATGTATCCAGGAACATACATGCTTTTTCCCCTCTTATGAATATTTTTATCTTCTTTGAGAACAAAAGCTATTAAAAAGGAATGAAAGCTTATCCTCTACAAATACCAGCAGTAAACAAGCACGTTTTGTAATCTGCAATGTTAGCACTACGGACCAGATATCTAGCAAAGGAAAAATCCATTTAACTACACAATACATTGTCATGTGAAGTTAAAGTGAATGATAAACACGTTCCTACAACACTTAAAGAATAAGAATCACGGCAATGAAACTGAAAGAAAGAGAAATCATTTGAGATTCGTTATTAAATAAATGTATTTGCTGAATGAGCAATTCCCTGGGGCATTTACCATGGCAGAGAAAAAAAAGAAACATACTTTATTCTCAGTACTGATCTTAAACCAGAAATAGCCATTTCTAAGTAATGGTAAAAAACCCCAAAGACTAAAAAGCTATAGCCAAAAAAACCCTATCCCTAGTTTTATTATTAGAATCTGCTAACAAATTTTGATTATTTTTATCCTTTTCGGAACTAATGACAATGGAATCACAACTACAGTTTTGTAGTTTGGGAGAAAAAAGTTCCAAATGATGCCTCTAGACTATGACAATTTTCAGGGAAGAACCTTGTCCTGGTTTCAGCTGGGACAGAGTTAATTTTCTTCCTAGTAGCTGGTGTAGTGCTATGTTTTGGATTTAGTATGAGAAGAATGTTGATAACACACTGATGTTTTTAGTTGTTGCTAAGTAGTGCTTACACTAGCCAAGGACTTTTCAGCTTCCCATGCTCTGCCAGGTGCACAAGAAGCTGGGAGGGAGCACAGCCGGGACAGCTGACCCAGCTGGCCAGAGGGATATTCCATACCATGTGACGTCATGCTCAGCATATAAAGCTGGGGGAAGAAGAAGGAAGGGGGGGACGTTCAGGGTGATGGCGTTTGTCTTCCCAAGTCATCATTACGCGTGATGGGGCCCTGCTTTCCTGGAGATGGCTGAACACCTGCCTGCCCATGGGAAGTAGTGAATGAATTCCTTGTTTTGCTTTGCTTGCGTGCACAGCTTTTGCTTTCCCTGTTGAACTGTCTTTATCTCAACCCACGAGGTTTCTCACTCTTACCCTTCGGATTCTCTCCCCCATCCCACCAAGGGAGGAGTGAGCGAGCGGCTGGGTGGTGCTTAGTTGCTGGCTGGGGTTAAACCACGACAAACCTGAACAATTACAAAGGCACGTCATGCATGCTTTGGACAAAGTGTATTGGTCAATCAGCAGGCGATTAGTGTGACTCCCACTTTGATAAGCCCTAAGGGACTGGAATAAGGTAAGACAATAGGAAACCCCACCTTGCATCCTACAAGTATCTCCTGCTGCTCCTACTGGACTAGTAGGAAACTTTTTGGCCTCCAACAGGAATTTGTGCTCATCTGTAATAGATTGCCCTCACTTAAGCCCAGTCTTCCTTCCTTCTCAAACTCATGCCACATAGCTCACACCAAAGCCTCCACATCGTGCTACTGCTATGAAAAGTGGGGCTCTTCTGTGGATGAAATGAAGTTCCTTACTCTTCCTCATTTGTCTGTATCTACCTTTTGTGCATTTCTACATGTTTAGATCAAGATCTTGGGGTTATTCAGCCTGGAGAAGAGAAGGCTTCGGGGAGACCTTATTGCAGCCTATCAGTACTTAAAGGGGGCTTAGAAGAAAGATGGGGACAGACTTTTTAGCAGGGCCTGCAGTGATAGGACAAGGGGGAATGGTTTTAAACTAAGGGAGGGTAGATTGAGACTAGATATAAGGAAGAAATTTTTTACAATGAAGGTGGTGAAACCCTGGCATCGGTTGCCCAGAGAGGTGGTAGATGTCCCATTCCTGGAAACATTCCAGGTCAGGTTGGACGGGGCTCTGAGCAACCTGATCTAGTTGAAGATGTCCCTGCCCATGGCAGGGGGGTTGGACTGGATGACCTTGAAAGGTCCCTTCCAACCTAAACTATTCTATGATTCTATGATTCTATGAAGATCACTCAGGGATGGATTATGCCCATGATTCACTTTCCTGTTTGGAACATGGCAACAAATAAACAAAAATATAAGCCTACCAGGAGCTTTATATCATTTCAGAAAAAAATACAGCAATTCCTTCTCATAAATCTGAGCTTCTGTGCAGTCCAGTTAGGGCTGTATTACAGAAACACAGCAGTTTGGTTTGCCTGGGTTGAAGTCAAATTCTGAGCACAGTCAATGCTGAAATCATTTTTAGACAGAGAATAACTGGCTCTGAATTTTTACAG
Organism: Phoebastria nigripes; assembly: GCA_035582835.1. NCBI lineage: Eukaryota > Metazoa > Chordata > Aves > Procellariiformes > Diomedeidae > Phoebastria > Phoebastria nigripes. The sequence goes on along the minus strand of JAYKAV010002821.1, from coordinate 323,851 downwards.
TCACAAGACCTCACAGAAGACGACTCAGGAGAGATAGAAACAGCCTCAGGAATGCAAGGTTTGCACTCATCTCGTTTTTCTGCCAGGTCTTAACGACAGACTTTTTACTGCTCTTAGCCAGGAGGTTAATTTCCCATGATTTCTGTCTTTTGCATTATAGCTTAACTTACATGGCCACATTTGTTCACCAAACTCTGTATGATAAGAAAATAACAGTATCAATGACAGACAGCAATCAGAAAAGGAATATTTACAGTAGAACCATTAACCTCTCCTATTGGCAAAACTCTCACTTCTTATTACAGAGCTACCAAGAATATGACTTTAGCACGCCAGCTAGAAATCAATCCAGAAGGCAAACATCATCAGAAGTCAAGATACAGTATTCTGATTGAAAGTCAACTAATTGCTTACTCCTGCTATGAAGATGAGTTAATACTCCCAGTCAAACTGATTTTTGTAACAATGAAAAATAACTACCCTGCTTATCATTTTGCCTTATTTCCTAAACATTTTGCAAGGATATCAATGGAGAAATCAGTCCAAAAAGACTGCAGAATGGGATTAATGGACTGCATTCTTTTATTTTAAAAATGTCTTCCTGAACATAAACAAAAGGGAAGAAATATTTTGCAATTAGAAACGCTATTCGTAAAAGTGTAGGTAATAAAAAGTGTAACTAGGTGACAGACTGAGATAATACAAGATCTTTACTTTGTATGGCCCACTGGATCTCCAATTCAAAATACTGCCTTAGATAGTATTAAAGCGTTAAAACAGGAGCATAGGTAGGAAAAGATACAGAAGGAAAATAGGGTTAGGTTACGGGAGAGAAGGATTTTTGTCTCATTCACCCTTCTGCAATATGTAATACTGAAAATTCCCATTTTTGCCTTTAATTACAACAGTATTTGCTAAGTAATCAGCTAAGACCAATGACTCTGTTCTAAAAACTGCTCTTAATAATTTCTCTGTATTGATGTGCTAATCCAAAAGCATTCTCTACCAGTAATTAACAAGAGTGGCAACAATGTGATCGCAGCAGTGTCATCTAATGGTACACTGTCAGAAAAGTTTTACAAACAAATCTGAACATCAATTTTACTCTTTCTCATACTGCATCATGAGATCAGCTGAATGGGCACACAAGACCAATGATGCCTTAAAACAGGGGAAAAAAAAAGTCTCTGACTTTATAGCCTGGAGAAAACATTTTCGGAGAGCTGGACTCCTCTAAATTTCAAGTTATATTGTACTTGAAGTTATATCATAGAATCATGGAATGGTCTGGGTTGGAAGGGACCTTTAAAGGTCACCTTGTCCAACCCCCCTGCCGTGGGCAGGGACATCTTCAACCAGATCAGGTTGCTCAGAGCCCCGTCCAACCTGACCTTGAATGTCTCCAGGGATGGGGCATCTACCACCTCTCTGGGCAACCTGTGCCAGTGTCTCACCAGTGTTTCATCATCTCAAGGTACACCACTGTACCTAGATGCATCATTTCTTACTGACAGTTTATGTTACACTTTGTATGAGTACTTCAAGTTTCATTAGAATTCTCTCCTATTCTTCTAAATTGACCTGTAACCAAGATACAAAAAAATGCCCCAAAGATCACCTCTGAACAGCTATTTATGAGTGTTTATGCTTACTGGAGAGTTTCTCTAGTTTCTATTTTTAATTGTAAAACTGAACCCCTCAAATGGCCTTTTCTAGAAAACACGAGAAACCTATCGACAGCATTTCTCCCAAGAAGGTAAGGATTATTTTATTGGTTTCTTTCTATTGCATTTTTATAGGATTCTAATATATTGTACATACTATTTTACACACATGACTGTTACAGGAGAGGAAATTCTGGTCCACTCAAACTGATGGAGATTCTACTATCAACTTCAACAGATCAGAAATAAAATTAGTCATAAAATCTAGAGTGTACCTAAAATGCTCAGGAAGCCTGCTGTTTAATATGGCTTGTGATTTCTGAACCTACAATAAACCTAGTTAGCCCACAGTCCATCTCAATACAACTGCCATCTTTGCTGCATACGAATTTCCCAGTGTACTGCAAACTGACAGTTTTGAGTGCCTAAAAGCAACGAATCAAAAAATGTATGAAAAAAATAGGAAGTTAATTTTGCATTTCATAATTATATTTTTTCGATATCCACTCAGACATATCAATAAACATTTCTGCATATGCTCCATAATTCTCATAAATAAATCTCCATTTGGGGAACTATTATTGCTGGGGGGTTTTTATTAAATTTTTCACTAAATTAAATAGGCTGCTACTCACAGGTGTAGATTCTGGCTGAAAGTACTCTGTGGCTCCAAAACCCCTATCTTTTATTTGGATGCCTAAACAGTAGGGTTGTGAGGAAGCTGGTAAAGCGTATGAGCCTACTGACAGGAGTGTTTGAAAAATGCCTGTACCTGCCAGTTTCTGCTGAGGGTGGCACAGAGCCAGCACTCGCAGGCAGCTTCTGCCAGACCTTGCCATGGGGAAACTCACCGCAACGGTTGCTGTCTCCAGAGGTAGCAGGACTGAGTTTATTTTGGAATTCTTGTAGTAATTTTCATTGTAAGATACCAAGGAATGGCTGCTAAGCCATGTTCTCAAATTATTTAATAATCCCACCATTACTTGAGACAGTCCATCTTCCTATGGGATAGGCTCCCCCTTAATGGCTTAGGAAAGTGCATTTAGCCACCCTCTTAGAAGGCTGCCATGCAGTTTCCCCGGGTGTTTCCTTCCTCTTGGGATGGAGAAATGAGGAGAAAACCCAAGGGCCACAGTGTGTTATGAGAAACATGACAGGTCAGATGCTTACCGAAATACAAGGGAGAACAAGAGATCAGTAGGGTGCAAATGATGGACTGACTTTTTTTCAGCTTCCCACACAAAGGGGAGAAGCTGTTCCCTCTGAAGTTTTCAAGGGGACAGTAGGGTACCACCAACCGGTGAGGACTTCCTAGAGCATGTAAGAATTCCTGGCTATGGTAGAAACAGAAAGCCACGTTAGAAGAAAAATGCTGCACGTAGACCTCATGTAAGCTGTTTGCTGGATGGAGAGGTGCAGGCGCAGTGAGGCACCCGGCAGTGAGAGCAGGCACCACGTCAAGCTGAGAGCAGAAGGAACCAAAGCAACCGATTGACCCCATCCTCCCGTGGACTTTGGCACCTTCTGCAACGGGACTTGCTCAGGTGGACAAAGCTGCTTGTAGCACCTTCGTAGACTGCGCAACCCCGTTTCTCACTACTCCTCTCTGCTCTTTCCTCCTTGCTTTTCTACATTGCAAAAGGACACTACTCCCCTTCACCATCAGGTATGAGTCACTGCCGCCAGGACCCTGCGTCTGGCTACCATTTGGTGAGGAGAAAATATCACCGCTGGCCTCCAGAGCTGCCAAGCGGCAGGAGGCCAGGCTGCAGCGGGAAGAGAAACCACCGCACTGCTGCAGAGAGCAAAACGGCGGCAGCAAGGCTAAGGCAGAGCAGAAAGGAAATGGAAGAGTATTTTCCCAGTCTACATTTTACATTGGGCAACGCCGACCTGTTCCTGTTGACAACTGGAATGAAATCTGGAGTCGCAGTTCTCTTTAACCAAAGCTCACCTCTCTCTGCAGACAAAAGAGGCAAAACTCCAGTAGCCTCCTCCCGAACCTGAGGCATCTTTACTCAAATACAGACAAAAAGCACTGCCCACCCAACAGGCGTGTACCTTTAACTAAAACATCCTGTAAATGTTTTTACACACTATGAATGCTGGCATACTTATCTACATATATTTACATAATTTCCAGAGTAACAAGCATGCCAAGCTGATATTTCTTGTTTCAGCATCTTATCCTCACTATCTCTGTAATAAGGAAACTGAGCATTTAAAAATTAGTTCTTCTGGACATTCACATCCCCAGGAGTTCTTAAAAATTATTAAGTGTATTTTTGACTCAGAAAACTTAATATAACCCTTCTGAAACACCTTCATGTAAGCTAACATTCTTGCCCACTCTGATTTAAACTAAATATAAACCCTTTGATTTGCATCCAAAATCTAATGATATCTGATTTCCTTTGTATTAAAGAGCATTCAAATTCCATACCTAATTAATATGTTAAAATAAAAATAAAAGAGCTACTTTGATGAATGTTCACAATTAGTGGCATGAAAATACTGATCCAAGAGGCCTTTTAAAAATAATTTGGCATCTGGCTACCTGTTATAGCATTAATAGCATTTCTCTTTGATTATTGCCTTGTGACTGTTTGTCACATTCGGAAGATGGTGCAAGCACTACACTATTGATTCATGCCAATAATCCTCCCATCTCACCTCTCCAGGAAACAGAACAGGGGCGTGTTCCTATCATTCTCAACTGTGTGACAGACTTAGCAATATTTCACAGTAAGCAACATTTATTCCATAATCTTGATCTACCTGAATCGCAAGGATGAAGAGTTTCCCAATCTCCAAAGCTAAACTGTATACACTGTATTTTAATCAAGTTCAGGACTGAATTTCAGTATCAGTGAAACCCACAGTTCAAACATAAATAACATGCTCTGTAGTTAGGCTTAAATGAAAAGTCTTTTCAATAAATTTAAATGCATTGCCTTATACATAGGTTTGCTTTCAACATTGTGTCGTTGCACAAAATTTGGAGTATCTTAAAAGGTTACTTAATCATCTCACTTTACTTGTTATCCCATCGACACTTACTTTTCTTTTAGATCCTGAAAATGTAGATGTATACAGAGTTATTCACCAGACAAAATGCAAAGTCTATGTGTATGTTCTTGCACTGTTACAGTTCTTCAGATTCTCCTGGTTTTGACAGTCATCTCTCCCAATTATTCCCAATTTAAGCAGCTAGTTTCTTACTGATATAAATATTTCATATCGGAAATGGTAAATTTACCAAATTGAAATGCAGTCTTTGCACTGCACAAAGGCACTAATTGCACACTATTTCTGGCTTACTTCTTGCCATCTTTGGGTGCAGGTTTCAGCACCAGAGTAGTCACTTAAGGATCAACCCCTCAGCTGTTTCTACGCAGATTCTCTAGTCTTAGGAAGCATTACTGAACTGTCTCCTGCAGAGAGAGACACAGAGATCTGGTGATATTATCCATTTAGAGGTCAAAGCCTTAGACGACGATAAACATCTGTTTTCAGGAACTCTATAAAGGCATGTTAGCAACATGAAGTAGCCACATAAACTCCACATGCAAGAAGTCAGAGAACAGAAACAAATCAAAGGGGTCTTTTTAACCTAAAAATTTTAACTCCAGAAAAAACTCTTCAAAATATACATGATATTACACAAACACTGTATACAACAAAAAGCAAATGAGAAATCAAAACTGAAAAGGAAAACATAAAGATGTAGGTAATAAGGTTAACTTGTTAATATTACCAACTTACCAGGTCCAACATTACAGAGTTTTTCCCAATCTTATGGGAAAAAGTCTCAGAAAACAAATTTTTAAATCTAAGTATATGGTTTACTTTAGGATGGGCTTAAATAAAGCATATGTTATAAACCACATTTGTGGTCACTATAGGATTTTGCTAGAAGCAAAAATGTAAACTGTCTCATCACAAAGCTGAGATGAAGTTATGGTACCACGGTACTTGGAAGGAAAGCTGGATGAGACTGAAGACAGGATTTCTTGTGAAGATGAGGAGTTAAAATGAATAGTTACATTTCCTTCTGTCATACTGCACACACCAGAGCATAAATATTGCCTGTTATAATGAAGGATTATTTTCAGTCATTTGAGAAGACAACAGCAAGACGTTGGTCCTCTCATGAAGAATGTTCTGTTCCCCTTTTGTTGTGACTATCGATGGTGCTATTTATCAACTAACAGCCGTGATTAATGCTGGCATTGCCAGCCACATAAATATAGCTTCAATCTTTCCCCTTTTCTTCTGAGGATGTTGTGGTGTCTCTTTTTATAAATTTGCAGAAGACAAAGTGCGCAGAACATTCACGACATAAGAATTCAACTCTGAATTCCAATACTGCAATATGTTCAGCAGCAGCTTTCTGGAAAGATATGTGAAACTGCAGTTCAAAAATTAAAGAACAAAAAGCTAAAATTAAAATGAAATTCTTTTCTACCACATAGTTCAAGTATTCTTTTAGAATGAAATTCACAGTACTTGGAGAAAATTCAATTATCAGGCTTTAAGCAGAGGATCTGGAAAAAGTTTTGGAGGAATGGGGTGTTAGGCGCTGTTACAGACTTATGGTATAAAACTCCTCTGAGACAGTCCTGGGATAAATCTTCCAAGCTCTGGTTTTAATATCTAACGCATCTGTCTTAGTAGCTCCATTTACCATTTGGATATATATTCTTACAGAGTGCCTCCCATGGACTGTCCTGTAATCCCTTTCTGGCTCCTAACCCCTGATACAAGCACTGCTGCGGCGTGCAGGCAATGCAACAGAAACACTGGTGCTGGCTCAGACCAAAGGTCCTGCGAGCTCACTGCTCTGCCTCCATCAGGGGCTACCAGCAGATGCTAACAGAGAAACAAAAGGACAGGCACGTACGTTATTTCCCTTCAATGTCCTCCTAGGCATCAAGAATTTGGAGCAAAGACCTTTGGAGTTAGATGTGTTTTCTGTGCATTTCAATGCCCTTTGTGGATTTTTCTCCCATGAACTCGTTGAATCTCCTCTCGCACCCACATAAACCTCCAGTAAGGATTCAGTTTTACATGCCCAGTTTCTTAGTGAAACACCACTGGGACTACCACAGGGATACTTTTAAAGAATAAATAAAAAAGAGCAAATATTACACTCAAGAGAGGATTTAGACAAAACTGACTTCCCAAAGCAAGCCCCTTTCTGTGCACCTCCCATTCAGCAGCCATCTAAATCCACTAAGTGCCTGCCTAACGCCTGTGAAGTCCCCTCGATTCAAGTTCTGCAGCTGCTCCTAAGATCTCACTGAGTAGCTCCAAGCAAAAGGGAAAACAAGCAGAAACACAGCGGATGACAGCCAGGACATTCAGTCATGAGTGGATGGGTCCTAGCTTGGGGTCCCATTACAAGGTACTGTTTCTGTGTTTTCCCCTTAAGAAACAAAGGCTCAGTCCTGGAAGCCCAAACCCAGCTGAGATCTGAAACCTGGTCAATGCGGGAGGGAGCACATCTGTAGCTCCCCAGCTGGCCTGAAGGATCTTCTGCACTTCACTACGACACAACGCACATTCTCCTTCCTGACAAGCTTGCAGTGGCTTGGTAAAACACTCTCTTGGTTGCTCAAGATGGAAGAGCCGAGCTTTTTCAGGGACAGGAGAAAATTCAGAAAGGGAGCTGAAAGTAACCCAGGCACCTCGCTTTTTTGGTAAGATTTCAAGCTATGAGACTATTCTGTGAAACCAGAGCCTAACAACTACCTTCTTCCCCAGTATCTTTTCAAAAGAAAAACGAGTACTTGCTCAGCCTTTTGAAAGGCGATAGGTGCATACCATCCAAAGTGAATTACAGGCTCCAAAACAGGGTGGGCGACGACCGTGCAGTGCAACCCCGGCGTCTGGGCTTTAGGACTCATAAGTACGGAGGAAGCACCACTCTTGTCGTGTTGCCTCCCAGGTAGCTTGAGGAGGTTTTCTTGCTGCTCAAGTGGCAGCTTTCCAAACTGACCTTTTAAAGCACTTGACATTTTATACGGCACCTAGTATTCATTTCAGAACCTGGGATTCCATCTTAGGAGACAGATCTCCTATCCTTTGTTTACTCTAGACCAAGACTCCTGTATTATGGGAAAAAAAAATTACAGATGTTTTCCTTGCATACAAATAATCACATTTACATTCACATTTTTGTTCATTTATAAATAATATGAATGACAGATATGACTGAATCACAACACTTATCATTCAGAAACTGGGCAAGTCTCTCTAGCTCATGGAACAAAAACACTTGAGTATCCATTTTTAATGAATGTCAGGCAAAGCTTGATAGAATATCAATATATCTAGAGGAAGAATATACATAAAAGTTTATTCTTGCAACAGTGAATATATTAAAATTTCAGTTTCAGTGACATAAATATCAGTGGAGTAATTTCCTGTCAATGTAAGCAGCCTTCTAGGTTTCTGCTACCATATTTGAGATCTGAAATCAGTCAAGTAACTTCATCAGGTAAGCATGGAAAGGTCCTGTGCAATACTATTTTTGCTGTTAAATTTCTACTATGGCTTCTTCTCTCTCACAAGGAATATATTACGCCAAATCCCAAATAGGCTGTTAGTCAGATTTATTATGCTCACATTGCTGTTCAGGAAGTGGATTACTGACTTACCTAATTTTAAATATGAGCTGCAGTTGCATGTACAGAGTCACTGAGTCAGCCTGCTGTGTTCCTGCAGGTCAAAATACCTTTTAGGAATCCCTTCTACGTCTGAACTACATGTGCGGTACATGTCTAAGAGCAGACTGTAAAAGGCCAATATGTGATCAGCAGATTGACCAACAGGTGAAGTCTGGACACATCTAATAGAGGGGTTTTATTGTTGTCATCTTTAAACACGGCTCCAGTATTTATCAGTTAAGGAGTCAAGGAACAAAATAAGTAGCCAGACCGCACTTGTGCAAGCAAGACAGCACAAATCTGCAAGGTTAAAGTAAATCTATCACACCTTTCTTAGTTTGAAACATTCAAAAAAGGGAGAAAAATTAGCCAGCAGAAGAATCAAACCAATATTAGCTAAATCTTATTCCTCTTCCTGTGTGGGTTTAGCTGGCCCTAGCTCCTTTTACTTTGTGCTTTTGAGTCAAAGAACCTCTACATACTTTTAAGCAGAGTTTAACTAACTCACTTACAATTCAAACCTTAATTGTAACTTTAATACCCTCATATAAATTTACCCAATGGACATGTAACTTCCCAAACATTAAGGCAGTGTTTACCAGCACGCTTACCTCCACGGTCCCGTGCTGCTAAATTCTGTCCTCTTCTTAGAGTAATGTCCAACTGGTACATTCCGGGATCCCCAGAGGGAAAATCTGCATTACTCGTTCCAACCAGATTTGTTCTCTGGAAGGGAAAAAAATAAAAATGCAATAGCTAATGTTACTAAAAGTTTCACGTAAGGTATATTCTTCCTTGGTATCACCATCCTGTTGAACTAAGACAAGGCCGTATCCCATTCCCCGACCTCAGAGCTAATACCCTGACACCAAGGAACCCACTCCTGTCATCAGTATGACAATTCCTGAGCATCTTTTTAAAAAAAAAAAAAAAAAACAACAAAAACTGGTTGACATCTCAATGGTTAAATTTATTAATTAAAAGAGGTGGTTGAAAAATTATTCTTTGACACCTGTATTTATTATGGCAACCACCATTTCTAATTACTTTCACATACACTCCTGGCCCACTAGAGCAGAACAAGTAAGAAAAAACAGACCTGGACTTAACAGAACTATTTGGACTAGTCATTACCAGTACCCTCAAACCCTGTATTTATTCAACAATGATAATCTAGGCATTGAATAAACATACATGAGCTATGATTTTGTCAGCTACTGCAGTGCTTTGCAAGGTACGTGGTTTTTTCCAGAGAGTTATGGGGGAAACTAGGGGGTGGGTGGGAAATCACAAAGACATTAAATGCAGCTGTAGCTTTCCATTTGTAATACATGCCTTCTTAGTTTGCCTGTATGCCAGGGCAAAGAGAAGATTCTTCGTGTAGTTAGTTGTATAAACTTTATCTTAAAAAATAAAAAAAAAAAAAAAAAAAAAAAAAAAAAGGAAGTCAGAATGAAAGGAACCCTCTGGACTGCATGAATAGTAACCACATTTCTGTCCCAAATGACAAAGGAAAGAAATTATATTTCTTAGTATGTATAAGTTTTTGCAAAATAGTTTTTAACACATCCCTCCGTAAGTAGCATCTAATTACAGTCCATGCTTGGAACACCACATTCAATTTTAAGACTAGAACAACTGTATCTATTATACATTCACAGTACATACAGGAGCTTCATATATTATACACACGGAGCAGCACTGTTACATATTCTCATGCTAGGAACTAAATCTTTTAAGACCAGTGCTATTAATATTTTATTATGCTACTATGGGTCATCTGCAAGAAAACAAAAAGCAGCATGATAGAAACATCTGAGAGACCACGTGTGTATTAAGTGCTATACCACTTCAACAAGAAACTTTAGTTGTTTCTCTTCCTATACCCCCCTTTTCTTTTTAAGGCAATAACAAATCTAAAGCACGAAGGAAGCCACAAGATAAAGGCATTTTTATTCTTGTTATTCCAGAGTCAAAACTCTGAGCCCTAGCACATTAACCTTTGCTGCAACACGTACAAGGCTGGCCAAACCGCATACTGACATGCTCACCGCTCCCACAGCAATGAAACTGTTCAAAACCAGTGCACTTCAGGGAAAATGGTTAGATGAGCTTTGATTTGACAGGGGGTGGTGTTCTTGAAATCTCTCRACATTTATCTTCTAATTTTGTCCTTGTAAAGTAACTGCTGAAGCATGCCTGAAACTATCAAAAGACCTTGCAAGACTCTTGCAGAAGGCACCCGYCACCTTCTTTTAAATGACTAACGCCTCACTCACCATCTCTTTTTTTTCTTTTTTTTAATGCACTGACCGCAGAAGGATACAAGGTTGACAATAATGAATTTCCACCCCACCCCTGCAATGCTTAGTATCTAGTCCAGACAGAAATAAGGAAAAAACTGCATACTGGCCTGATCCTCAGCCTCATCCTAAGCCCCAGCATTCATCAGGGCATGGTGAAAGAAGAAACTTGTGTTCTGAAGTAAATAATAAGCACCAAAACATTCCTTCCCCTTTCCTGCCCTTCTACAAGAGCTCGCAGACCCAGAAGAAACACGATGTCACCCAACATTTATGACCTCCTCCCCGATTCTTCCTCATGGCGTCCCCCTCCCCCTTGCCCTCTGAGGTACAACACAAGCTCTACATTAAAATTCCTTGGTTTAAACAGTGCCACGTTGCTCCCTTCTTTTCCCTTTCTCACTTCCTCACCTCCTTTTCAATGCTTTTCCTTCCTTTTTTCTTGCAGTGGAACTTCACTTTCTTTTTAATGTTTACATTAGTTTTTCAGAGAGCTGCTCAAGGAGGCCAGAAACACTTAGGTGAGCAATGTAACAAGCCTACAGGACATAAACAGTTACACAAATGAAGTAAAAAGCAAATAGATATTAACTATCCCTAAGTATTAGAAAGTCAAACCAGTATTTCTGCATCAGAAGAGCAGCATTTGAAGTATGCAACTGGAGGTTGCCATAAACGCAACTATGAATAAATCATTTTTCAGCCACCTTTTTTAATTAACAAGTTCAAAAGTTAAAGTGGCAACTAGTGAAAAACAAAGAACCACTTCTGTGTGGTCTGCAGTAATGAACTAAAGTTAGAAATGTTCGGACAAGAAACTTGAGAGCATTCATGAAAGCCTACAATTGCTCTAACCATGGAACAGTTTCAAAACCAAATTTTCTGAACTTCTACATTCCAACTAGTAATGATGTCAAGAAAACAAGTTCTCTGTAGCTAGGAAAAAAAAATCACAACTGGAAGTTATTGTGAGCCACAAGGTTATTTCTTACTGACTGCTGCAGGATGATGACACCAAGCCTGACAAAGCAAGGGCATGCCTTCGTTTTAGTGTCTAAAATGTATAGAAGGCCTTGAAATTACTTTTATTAAATCTTTAACAAAAATGCTGAGATTCCAGACAAAGACCATAAAGGCAATTAACCATTGCTTCACTTAGGCAAAATCGCCTGTGGGATGGCAATGCCTGAAGTAATTCATTTGAATTAATTTTTAGTAGTGGTCTGTCGTTATTTTCCTTTAGGATATTCCTTTTATCTGAACTATGACTAAATTCGTGGACTCTACAACTTCCCATAAAATCGAAATTAATCTGTTTTAAGGGAAAATTGTTATTTGGTACAAACACTGAAGCCTTGTATACAGTGAATTTCGATAGAGAGATTAAAGAACGCTGATCGTCTTGAAAACACGCCATGTGCAGAGGTCAGGACAGAGGTCTGGGTGCCCTACCCGTCCTCAGTTGCACTCTGTGGTTTAATAGACACCAAACCCCCCTGGGCTGCTCTCTTGCCCAACAACAGGGGCTGCTTTCACTTTCCGTGAGACATCAGGGAGAAGTTTTTCAATAGCCTGCACGTAAGCGAATCTGCAGCTGCAACTCACTTCGGACTCACGGCATGTCAAGCGATGCTCTAACATGCCCAGAAAAGCGTCGTTTCTTCAGGCCGAACCGAACACAGAGCTCACGCTGGCCAGGCTTTTGATGAGCCCTACGAGTGGCACTCCTCCTTTAAGCGTCTGTTTTTCCAAGAACTATCTCCATATTACACAAACTCATCTGAAACCTGAAAGAAGACTATTTCCAACAAAACCAGGAAGCAGAAATAAAACCATTTTTCAGTTCGGTTCCAGTTTAGCCCAACAACCATTATTCAGCTGGGTTATTTATTAGCTGTAAGTCAGCTGAACCCTTTTATATTAGAGGGGTACACAGGCAAGCCCACGATGGACATGGAATGCTCTATTAGAACAACTACCAACAAACAGCAGAACGGATAACTTCTAACTGGAGCACAGTACTGTATTTTAAGACCAAAAACCAAAGACAGCATTACTACATGAGTGTGTATTAAGCWCACTGATGGAGCTAAGCTGTTAGTCTAACAATGTGGAATCATCTTTGCTCCCTTTTACAGAAGCTCCAGTGTTTAGACGTGTACCGGGAGATCTGCCATTCTGGAGGCATACAAGACCGAGGGGAGCTGAGGAGGAACATGCCCTCGCCCAGGCCTTGTGCCACTGCCGCGTTATGGGCCACACAAAACCCAATGAAAGAGTCTGTGCATATTAGCACCAAARAAAATTAGTTTTCTGATGCCTGTGACTAGTATCCATGAGGAGTTTCTGCCACCCAAGCTGACACAAAGCACAAACTATTGTTGGGAGGGTAATTGAAGGTTTTTATTTTTTTTTTAAACTCCCATTTCTGCAGCATATAAAGAAAAAAATTAATTGATTTTTCTCCAAAAAATTTCTAGAGCAGCTGGAAACTCTGGCTGCAGCTATGTCATGAAGCTGTTCACTGCTAAACCCTTTGCGATTCACTGACATGAAAACTTAGGCAAGTACTTTCACCTCTGCTGTTCGCACCATGAGAGACGCTTCAATGTGTTTTCCAGATTTAGCAGCTTAACAACTAGATGAACAAACTATTTTTTACAGCTGAACAAATGTCGAGCATGTAAAAGGACTGTAAGCTAGCTGACGGGTAGGTACACGCAACTAGCTGCACACCAGTAACAAAGGAAAAAGCTATCTAATTTTTYGTACATCCAATGCTTCCACCGTACAAAGCGTTCACTGATCAGAACCCAGTTCCACCTCAGCATGCAAGACAAATGACGCCGCTTTGAAACCGACAGGATGGCTAAAATCACCACCATTCCCACATCATATAATTTTTCACCGTTTGTTAAAAACACACTATAAAACAAAAAGACAGTGAATCTGATTCTGGTCACTAGGCATTACTGAAGTCAGGGGTAAATCTGTTGAAGTCAGGCCAGCAATTTCTGGCTAAAAGATGAGAATCAGTAACATCGTTTGTGTTATCTTCTTACAAACCACATCACAAAGTTGTGGGCTAACTCACTAACTTCTCCCAGACTGAGACCCTGAAGATTACCACGATTTTTGCCACTGAAAACTATCTATCACCCTTTTATATCACCATGAATACCGTCACTCTCCTTCAAAGCTCTTAATATTTCTAACAATTAATCAGCTTAACCAATCCGAGAAATCAATGGCTTTGCTGCTCTCCTAMAATTTATATACCGTACACTAGCATGACCTTGTGCCAGCAATTCAGGGGATATAAGAGATTTAAGGAACCCTCTGCTGCAGAAAACATGAAATATTGGCATGAAATATTACTAGCTTTCAAACAGAAAAAAAATACCAAAAAGTCTGAAGTAATGTAACTGTGTCTTCAATATTGCATAAGCAGAATTTTCCACTCCAGTTACTGCCTGGCTCAAACTGACTTCTTCAGATCATTTTCATTTGTCAAAGCTTCATGCTTTGGAAACACCTGCTTGCAAGAAATTCGGAAACTCTGAATATCCAAGTGGCTGTCAACTCCTTGTTGGTGCAACTAATGGGAACTGACTGTGCTTCAAAGTTACGACAATAAAGTCAAGTGACAAGCAATTTTTAATTTCTCTGAAAGTATCTACTTATCTAACTTAAGAGTTATGATGATCGTGTCCTAAACAACACTTTGTATGCGAGTGTTCTGGCTGATGGCAAGTCAGGAAGAACTGAGGAACTTCTGAGTAAAAACAGTTATAGAGCTCACTTCAMCTCATTCGTTCTATTTTCCCTATTCCCTAAATAAAAAGGCAGGTGTATAAGGTGAATCCATTTCAACAGCAATATAAAAGAACATTCTGGGATTGAAAATACTATTGGAAACGTGCAGAAATTTTTAGTAGCATTTTATATGCACTAATATGTGCTTTCTGATTAACCACGTATGTGCTTCGGATGAGACTGGCTGCTTTGTTAGAGCTCATCATACAACAGATGTTTCCCATAGACAAGATATGAGTATTTATAACAAATATGAAAAGACTCAACTGTTGTTGGGAAGATTTTGAATTGGATGAAATGTCCTGGTGAACTGTAAAAGTCGGATTTTGCGTATGTGCTCTTTATCACATAATGGCAACACTGCATGCATGCTAGTCTGAAATGTCTCAWTTACAAAGAACTATGAATTCAAGATTATTTCTGCAGAATAAAGACATTTTTAAAGTTAGCATTAATCACATACATACACATACACATTTTTATATATGTCGGTATGCTCTGAATATGACCGTCTAGTTTATATTGTCAGGAAATACACTGTGGCTAAATAATAGTCACGAGTGCATAAAAGATTAAGTCTCTTTCCTGAGCTTTTTGGGTATGGCTGAAAGAGGTATTTAATCTGCTTATTAAAGAAAACCCTTAAGAATCAAATACTAATACTGACCATTTATGTCTGCAGAATAATTGGAATATTTTTGGTGACATCTGTATTAATTGTTGCTCTTCGATTTTATTTGAAAGCAACCAAAAGGAAATGCCAATTTTCAGTATCAAACTGATTACTGTCAACAGCTTGCTAGATTTCCTTCCGAAAATGTAATGAATAGATGCAGAAATAATAATAGAAGATGTAAGCATGTTAACATTTTGAAAGTTTTGGTATTCAGAAGTACACTTCAAATCACTTGTTTCAGCTGAAGCACTAACCCTGTCTGGTAGCAAAGGAAACCAAACAAATACCRGTATTGACAAAGCAATCAGAAGAGATTCCGCCAAGTTGTTCCTCCTTCCATCTGTCTCCATATCCTGTTTCTGGGATGGAAAACTCAGTTTGCTGCCATTTAYTCATTCAAATCTACTATAAAATTTTACTGCAGCATCACTTACAGAGACTAAGATGGTAAAGCTAACCGAAAATAAAAACAAAGAATCCCTTCTCCACCAAGATTATAAATTTATTCTTGAATAAAGCAACCACAGCTTCCTTCCCACTTCTGTTACACTCCATCCTGGCCTCCTCGCCCTCCCCTCCATGTTATTATTCTCCCTTGTTATATCATAAATTAAAAGCTCTCGTCTGGTCTCTTCTGTGAAAAGCAAGTGCTGTAATCACGCCAAATCCTTCCGGGGTTATCAGTGTTTCTTACAGACACAATAGTTCACCTACATACAACAAATTGTAAGCATGGGGATTTAGGCTGTAAGCTTTTCAAGGACTGAAGAAAGTCTTTGTTTTCATATATAAGTAAGGGCAGATAATTCTTTGCTGCATTTTCTGACTGTAATTCCTCTTTTCATCCTTAAAAGTATATTGCCTCAACCTCTTTGTAACAGGCTGTGTAACAGGTTTTTTGAAAGTCCAAATACATTTTACCACTTTGTTTCCCCTTGTCTGGTACTGCTTTGATAAATGCAAAGCTTTTTAATGCACTATTGATAGGCAATTCTTTTGTGGAAGACATAAGTTTAAAACTACTATATTTGGTATTTCAACTATTGAGTTATGAATTTGTAACTAGAGTTTGATCAAGATCATAAGTACAGAAATATCAGTATCAGCCCATTGTCTTTAAAATTACCTATTTTTACCCAGCACTCCAGTACAGCTACTGCTTTTAGCTAAACATGTTTTCGCTAAAAATTCAGCTGGTTTAAAACTTAGATTTTACTCTCTGAACAAAGTGATTTGTTACAACTTATTGGTTTGCTCTGGAACCATTTCTTTTAGCACCTTTTTCGCTGACAGCGCTTCTTCACTAAACCAGGAAACAGCACATCCAGAGTAGGTTCTTCGCCAACGGCTTTCGTGGTGGGGGCTGATACAGAGAAACCCCTGTCTCCTCACCAGCAGCTGTACCGTCCTTCGCAGCAGGACGGAAGCTTCCCTAGCCACCGCAGGTGCCTTTTCAGGAGAAGCTGACGGTGAAGGGAGGGACAGGTTGTGTGTAATTCCCTGCTGAATAACATTACAGAGGAGATCAGGAGTAAGTTAGGTAGGTAGCTAAGTTAGGCAGGTGCTAGATAAATCAATGCACTTCTGATTTGACATATCTAATTAAAACTGCAGATCAGCACAATGGCTAGGGTATTCCTATTGCTTTCTCTTCAAAAAATCCCCTGTGACACAGAATAAGGAAACATTCTACTTTGTTTAAGATAAAAGAAAACAAAACTATTTTCTACTAAAGATACCCACATTTCCAAGTCACACTTCTAGCTGTTCAGCAGCAAACTACACAAAGCATTCAACAGAAGTGGCCCTAACCCTGCAAACGTGTATACAAATGCACACACAGCTGAATACAACCAAACACATGGGGGTACTAACCCTCTATCCCTTCACCGCACTGAGCTCTTCTTATGTTTTAATTTGTGAGAAAACTGACATTGTGAACTACCATTTCAGAAAACTAACAACCACAAAAAAACATTTACCCACAACATGGTTGCAACATCCAGTATAAACGGAAGATTCGTGTGTACTGGAGGAAAACATTTTCTAAATACATTGTCTGAACTGCCTTGCCTTTACCRCCTATGAAATTCAGATGCCTATTTATGTAAGCCTGAAAGCTATGTTAACAGAAAAATAATTTATTCCTGACTGCATACAGTTATTTGGCGTTCTCTCTATTAAAGCACAAGAAAAAACGTTCTTTTCTGGCATCCAGAAATAACTTGCTTTTCAGAAGCAAGATATAAACCAGGAAGAACTGGTTTTGACATGTTCCCAGTACAAAACTTCCCCAGTTAAACCAGTACTATTGGAATGTACTGTAAGTACCTTTCCAGAATTATCTTTCCTCGCTGCATGGAAACAAGTAACTGTACTAAAGACAGCCACACATGGTTTCAGTATAGTATCATAAGTATAATCACTCACCAGGGATTTCAGCTGAATGGGGCAAAGACATTTGCAGGCAGCAATTATAACCAAGATCACTTCGATCTGATCTGAAGAAAACACTTCCAAAACCTGGAAATTAAATTCACCTTAACCCATATTCAGGTCAAGTCCACAATCAAAAACACAGAGCAAGATTCTCCACTACTGAGGGTTTCAAAGTCTCTAAACAAGACCAAGAGCGTCTAACTGTCCTTGTTCCTTTAAAGGCATTTTCTTGCCTTTCTGATTTTTAACAGTCTTTATACCAGCTGGTCACAGAAAGGCTTCCTACCGACAACAGTTAAACTGGTAAGTCCAGAAATAGTTAAACCAAAATCCAGTGTAAGTAGTGCAACAAATAAGGGCAAAGAAGAATCTCCTAGGAAAAAACAACCTGTAATGAGAAGGACAGTCAAGTGCTAGCCATATAATTTTTAGTCTTCATTAGGAAAGCCTATAAACATCTAAGAGATGGGTATTAGTTCTGATTATGTTTATGCACATTATTTTTTCTCCTAAAAAACCTCACAGCCTTTCAGCTATTACATTGTTCATGAAAGCTCCTTAATTCAAACCAGACATCTACTGCATAACCTTTGATACAAGAATGAGATGCAAAGTAATGACTACACACACATTTTCTGCAGTCATCTGTCCAACAGATATCCAAATGTCCCTGTTTTGAGCATCTTGGAGGATGAGAACCTCAAGATGCCAGTTAAGGAGTAATTCAAGGTTCCCAATTTTGAACATGAGAAAAAGTAGGTCTTTCGTATTGAAAAGATGTGTAATACTATTAGGCTTAACAGTCTGAAAGAAGCCCTTCTAGAAGTCATTCGGTTTTCTTCCTATCTACAGCAAAGCCTAGAACTGTTGCATGATACTTTAAGATACTCCCCACTTGTCTTGACTGACCCAAAAACTGTTTAAGTACAGAAAAAAATTAATGGATGCTTTCCATAGATAGAAGCTGCAATGGCCAAGCATGTTGTAGCTCATTTTCATGTTACTGATGACCTACAATGCAGAACTCCACACTGGGAATGATGACTGATGCTGACATGTGAGACTACGGTCCCATGACACGGGATCACAGCTCTTCACTAAGGTGAACATTTTCACAATTGCAGGCATGGATGTACTGCTCAGGCCTTTCTAGAACTTCATGGAGGCCCCAGTGATGGCAGCCAGTCGGTATTGTCATTCTGTGGCCCTGAGAAGTAGTTGGGGATGGCAGAAACCACAAGTTCCAGCGTGGATACAAAGGCGGCGAGATGAGAAAAAGCTGTAACCAGCTCAGAAGTACTACTGTAGGTCTACTGTTCCCAGGAGAGAAATCAGCTGTGGGGTCGAATACAGTTTGCAAGGAAAAGTACCAGAGGTGCTTTTGGGTTGGAGAACAGGAGGAGGCCCAGTCCTCTAACAGCAAACCCCACTGTTGCCTGGTCCATACCCAACACAGAAAACCAAGCCTTTCTTTCAGAGGCCTGACAAACTGTTCACATTTTAGCTCCATCACTGGCTGCTGTATGATGAAAAAAGTGAGAAAGTAATCTGTTCGTAAGTTCTCAGAAAGGTCCTGAAATCCTGTGAAAATGGGGACTGGATTGTACCAATCCCCTCAAGAATCCATCTGAATCTCGAATTGATTTATCAAGTATCAGAGGGGGAGAAATACCTTCGCAAACAGAACAGACAAACCCCAACCACCATAGTCGTACTGATTTCCTAAGTCRAAATGAACCCTTTGTGAGCAGTGGTATCCACCACAGGGCACAGGTCTCCAGCAGCGCACACATCTGCTTGGGGGCCAGTATCACCCAATGCCAGATGAAATGGGAAACTCCTTTCCTGTGGGCATTACTCAGTGTGTCTCCAGCATGTATCAGAGAGTGACAAGACAACTCCCAGCTCCAGATTAAACCCCTGCCATCATAAATAACTAGTTGAGGGCCAAAGAAAATGAAATGAAATGCAGGCAGCTTTCCAACCGCCTGTCTGCTGACCGGTGAAGCAATGATGAAGCTGTTCAGGTGAGACAGTAGCAAATGTAGAGCATTCTTCCTCAAAAGTTTTACTACTTCTTTTCTTCTGGTAATTTCCAGTGATAGGTTCTTTTTCTAAAAAACCTGTAAAACGTTTATTAAGCTGTATATTGCAATGCCCGAGTTTCTGGCAGGGAACCAATGCCTAACCTTTGATAATTCTTGGAGGCCTGTTATCCCGAGGCTGGTACCAACCCCGCCGGGCACCATGGTTGCTACTTTTCTGGAGTCTGTATTGAATGCCACCAGTTACTGCTCCCTCTCAGGCTTGACAAGCTGCTTCTTTTCAGGTTGATGCCAGTTCTCATCTAGTCCTCCAACAGTTTTTCAGTAAAACACAATCTAAGAGAACTTCATCTATGGGAAAGTGTGGACAGCCCACAGCCTTAGAGCAGTTTCTTAGTGGGTGTATGAGGCAGCGTCGCTGTTCTCCTCCGTGGGTTACTGAAGATCTTACAGTATTGTCCAGCAGACAGCACGGTCTGTTACCACAGCTTTGTCATTGGGAGACAGATGCAGAAATCTGAGTTATTAGCCGGTTTAGCTCTTGAGTTTTTTATGAGGGCAGCTCATAGTTCAAGAATTGAAACTTCAGAAAGGTGTTTCCCTTCTCTACTCATAAAGAGATATAGATCTGATTCACCAATAATTTGTAAATATAGTCTATTCTTACAATGATGGCCAAGGAGACCCAAAAATTTTGCAAATGCTGGAAACTATTCCTAAATGACACCATTAATAATGAAGCATATATGAACCATTATCATACTTATCCACTCTTAGTTTAAGAAACTCTTCCTAGAATGGGGAGAACAAAAATAGCTGATTGTCATCTTTAAGGACACAACTGCTCACCTTTTCTCATGAATTTGTACTATGAAAAAATTTTTGGTCCCTTCCTTAATGCAAATAGTGCCATTATCACAAAAATCATCATGCACAACTCTCAAAGGATTCATTTGTTTTAGCATCTTTGAGTAAAATAAGAGTATCCGCACAGTAATTGAGAAATTTCTGGAAGCAAAATAATCTGTGAGCACCCACAAAGTCAGCATCATTACAACTGGAGAAGTTAAACGTGGATGGACGATACCAGAAAATTAAGCCGAAAATTCATGTACAGTCAGTCCCATTAGAATAAACATTCCCATCAATTCAAGTCTTCTGACAAAGCCATAACCTAGTACCAACAGGCCAGTTCTGCTAAAGTGGTTTCAAACAAGTGACAAGGCCCCCACAAGGCATCCTGACCACTCAGCTCAGAAGAACCAGCACCAGCACTGGTGACAGCCAAACATGTCCTTCCTTTCCGTGTCTGTTGTTCACATCATCTGAACTTCCCCCACCTCTGTGAAGCACGTAAATATTGTGAGATTATTCACCCTCCCTGGAAGAACATATGAGCACAACAGGGCTCCACCTTACAGCTGCACTAGCACAGTCCCTGCCCAGCCACCGCCGGCACCAGGGGAGCACAGGACAACGGCTGGTGAAGGGCCCAGGAGAAACTGAAATGACAGACATCTCTTCTCTGCACCCCAAATGCCTGCTGTAAATTCGATGGGGCTGTTGACCAGCAGCCTCTGCTGAAGTCTTTCATCCCAGGTCTGAGCTGCAGGTGGAGGACCTGCTATCCCACCACAGGCACACTGGTGTCCCATCGGATAGAGAGGAAATCAACATCTTGTGCTTCTGTCACTTAGCCTCGCAGTGAATCCCACAACGGGAGACATAACGCCCGTTCCACAAGGTAAAATAGAAAACAAAGAAATAAGCAAATCAACCGACTGTTAACTACMGATTTTTAAGGACAAGTGAGGTCAGGAACTTGGAGAAATGAAGTGCACTGGCTCAAGCTGCAGCTGGAGAAGGAACTGGCTTACCCCAGGAGCTACTCCTCCTAAAGCATCTATGTTGGATGTGGTAGCTCCAGGCTTGCCTCATGCATTGCTGTTGACTAGGAAGTTCTTCAATCCAAGTGGAGTGGCATATGCCCAAACACAGTAGAGTAAGGAGAAGAATTGGTTTTCTTCCACAAGCAGACAGCTTGCTAGAAATCCCATGGATATTCCCAGATAATTCAAGCTGTCTCAAATGTAAGTGGGCTCCCAGAGGAGATGCTTTCTTTGCCCCATTACTGATATACTTCATTTGGCCTAGCTATATCTGCATCTCGGTGGTTTCTCCACCTGGGTTAATCCCTTCAAGGAGGATTGTTAAACAGAATGGGAACTACTTTGAAACTCAAGGCAATTTGGTCAAGTCTGCTGAAATTCGTTGCAGCATCCTTCTCCCTAATCTCATTCCCTATGCTGTCCCCTTCATCCGTTTTTATTTCAGAGGGAAACTGAGCAAAAATTGCTTATAAGGACAACTTGTAATCACAAGGGAGAAAGGTTTACTCTTCGCTCCGGAGATAATATTAGAAAGAAGGATACCACTCTTCATTAATTACTAAATAACAAATAGTATGCARAATGTTTCTAGAGCAAATTTTATTATCAGATTATTCATCTTACTTGTGAAAAAAGTTACCAACAGGCTAGCTTATCCCACGGGAATGTGGAGCTGATTACTGGCCTCAGTCTTCAGTTCCCAGAATTTCCCACAACTGTTTACAAAATGATCACCTCTAACTGAAAGGTAATTTTAAAAATATGCTAAATGGGTAAAGGGCCTTGATAAACTGATTAGAGTGTAACATTTTAAAATCTATTTCGAGTGTAAAATAGAACCCCAGAAAAAGTTAATTAAAGGGAGTTTTTCATGACCCCTCCTCCTTTTTCAACAGTTTATTTTCAGTTTTAGGAGCTCACTCAACACTTCTTCCCCTTCTGCTTAGCACTGGTGAGGTGACATCTGCAGTGCCGAGGCTCCCTGGTATGAGAGAGATGCAGACATACTGCAGCAAGTCCAACAACGTGTCACAAAGATGATGAAGGGATCAGAGCATCTGCTGTATGAGGAGAGGATGAGAGAGCTGGGACTGCTCCGCCTGGAGAAGAGGAGTTTCCTATCCAAGAGGGGGGTCCTACCCATGTGTATAATACCGGCCAGGCTCTTAGTGGTGCCCCAGGACAGAAGAGGCATATAGGATATTTCGCTTTAAACATGAGAAAAAACTATTCTTCCTGTGTGAGGGTGGTCAAACACTGGAGCAGGCTGCCCACAGAGTGTCCCTGAAGATACTCAAAACCTGCTCTGACATGCTCCTGGGCAACCTGCTTGAGATGACCCTGCTCTGAGCAAGAGGTTCAACTGGGCTATCTCCAGAGGTCCCTGCAAACCTCAGCCATTCTGCGATCCTCTATTGCTTTGAAATAGCATAACAAATAAAGTATATGCTGACCTCAGCTACCTTTCCTCAAAGCGCTGTTGTGCCTTCCACTTCTGGTTGGACTGGTACGGCAGCGCTGCAGTTGGCATTCAAAACTACCATCCTCTCCACCCCTTAAGAGAAGAGTATGTCCAAGATATCAAGATATGCATAAACCCTCAACACTTCAAAACAAGCCTATATACATGCCTTGCATTTATGCTGCAGTGCTTATGTATGTTGTAACCTAAGCCTTTCCCCGGCACATTCCAGTCTTCCTCTGTAAAGAAATCCATTATTTTCAAAGGTACAGCAAGACATATTGTGTATGACTATATAAACATGCAGCTGCTTCCTGCATGCACTTGAGAGTGGATTTACCTGCACTCTCAAAAATCCCAAGAGCATAATCTTTTTCAAAAATGAAAAAAATCTGCTTCTTTAAGCAGAATAAATKAAAATCATCATTAGATCTGACTTTCATCTGTGCAGAATTACTCAGTTCCCAGGACAAGCAAAAAGAATGAGCACTCCTGTGCCGTTTTGGTTTTAAGAAGATTACTGAAGTTACACGGGCTGTCTGAGTACATTTTTGCAGGTACACATGCACTTGCACTCATGAACGCATGATGCACGCACAAAGTAAATGGGGAAACAAAAGCAGTCTGTAAGGGGACGAAAATACACTGAAAATACAAAAACCATGTATTTTTTCTGTCCAAAATAAACATTAAATTCCTAAAACTATCACATTGTGAAGCATTAAAGTCATGTCTGCATTTCCTTTTTCTGTTTTTTCCAAAGACTGAGTCTCAGGCAGATGCAGCACTATCCTAATTTCCGACAACTAGCATTTCTATCATCTCTAGAGAAACTTGCAATATCACACACAAAAATCCTCTCACTTGCCTGAAGAGTGCAGAATTACACTGCAAGTTATGTCAAACATGGCACATGAAGGATAACTCAGTTGGGAACTAGAGACAGGTGTCACATCCATATCAGAGATGATCTGTGAACAATTAGCTGTCTCCATTTCAAAATGAGATAAATACCTGAAGCCAACTTATATGCCATATGCATCATTCCCTCAAAAAAAAATCAACTTCAGTCATTGTATTTAAAAATACACTCTTCACATTTTCACAACAGAAAACCACACTAAAATACTCCTTATTTAATTTTCCGTATTATTAATCAAAATCGATTATATACATAAATATACACACACTTATGTAACCTAGGTTATTCAGAAGTTGTTTTATATTTAAATTATATGAAAAAGTTATATTTTAAATTTGGGGCAATATAACTATCAGAACATGGCATTTGAATTATTCTGAATCAATTTTAAAGCAAATTCAGCGACAGTGTCACTACCAGTAAAACCACACTAAACTGCTTCTAAGAGGAACCTCCTCAGTGCTTGTTGTACTGACAGTTCAAAAGACCAACATTATGAGGATAACACTAGTCTGTTAAATACAACTGGCAACAACATTTTAAAAATAAGATTCCAATTTTACAGTCAAAGCTAGATTTAACTTGACCATGTGCTGCCTAGGTATTTAGGTATGTTCAGTTGCCATTAAGGAATGACAGTGTGTTACAGCCACAAAATCCACAAAAATCCACAAACTACTCAGCAAAAGACAGGTATCTGACAGCAATTTAAAAGAAAGAATGACGGTCTTCAAACTACCAAACCCGTAAGTAATTAAATAAACAGATTCTTCTGTTAACATGGAGAATTCAGCAAAAGAATGACAAAGTGAGATTTCAGAAAATCTCCTCTATTCTAAACTACCGCAGACATTCGTCTACCTGTGAGTGAGGGATGCTTCTCTCCGTGTGATTTTGCATACTCTAACCTGAAGAAACAGTTTTCCTTGTTCTGTATTATCCACTTCGGGCATGCAGCTTCCATCAAAAGCAAACATTTAATTACTTTCAAAACAGAGTCTTAAATTACCTACATTTTAAAGCAGGGTGCATGTAATACTGTATCAGAGCATGTTAGACCTTATAAAAAAACAAAATTCCTACCTTACCAGGTCCAAACTGAGAAGTTCCTCCAGCTTTCACCTACCTAAAATAGTATTACAGGAGTGAGTTAAACATCTTTTGCTTCACAAAGGTACTTGCAAATCTGAATTAGCCTTTCGAGCTGACAACTGCTCAGTAATACTGTTCACCTCCAGCTGGTAGCAACAGCTCTGAGCAAATACCATTTGACTACTGCTGTGAACTGCAGCTACTCAAAACGAAAGTAAGTCTTGATACGCGAATATGTTTCAACACATATTCAGAGGAAATGACTCAACTATCTCCACATCTTTAAACATTGAAAGCTGCTTCCTTCCCCCTCCCCCACTGCAGATGATGGTGTAAACTGAAGGGTTCTGTGGTTTATTTATTAAATATTGGCGTGAAACGAATATTAAAGCTCAACTGGTGAACACTAAATTATAGATCATCCCTACACTGACCTTTTTCCAAATAATCCCTTGAGCGGAGAAATACTAAACTTAAATGTTTGTTTTAATAAATGCATATGTAAGTACTCCATGAAAATAAAGGAGAACACATACTTTCTATCCGAGTATATTAATTCTGAAGATACTCTGAGATTTAGAAGCAGTATTCAGATACCACCTGATATTAATCTCATAAAATTTCAGAAAAATTCCTTCTTGGCCATTATAGAAATACCAGAAGGTGAAAAAAAAGGAATTGAGATAAGAAGGAAGCGATAAAAATGTAGATTTTATCCAACTGAATTTCAATATGCATTCAGTTATAACCGAGTAAGTATTCCACAACTGGATATGCATTGTTATTTGTTTGGCATTAGAGCCTGTCCAGTCTTACATACCTCTAGTATGACACTTTATTTATTTCTTTAATCTCTAAGCACTGAAGAAAATCCTGCTTTAATTTAGCTTGAATCTTGAATATGGAAAGAGAAACGGCTCTCCTTAAAATCTCTGTACGTCCTTTACATTTTGTAGTCATTTCTGTTCCTTTAACATCCCCCTGTATCAGACTGCTTCTGATCTATGGGTTCTGAGTTTTCTGGGGTTTGGCTTCTCTGCAGTAAACTTAATATTCCACAGCCGATGAGAAATTCTACCGTTTGGAAACGTGGATTCTCTCTTCCTAGACCTCTCCATTCCACAAGGATGCCCCTGGGTGCTTGGGACCCCCTCTCAGACTGGTGCAGTTCACCCAGGAATATGCAAGTCTAGATTTAAACCCAAGTGGTGTGATTTTGAAATACTAGTTTTAAACTTCATGGATAATCAGAAAGCACACAGCAGACTGCAGCCAAATGGGCAAACCAATTCTCTCAGGAAGTCATTGAAGTAAGTGATTTTAAACATTGAAATAAGTGATTTAATATATATCATTAACGGCTATAATGAATTCCAGATTCTTCCCTCAACAGCACCTTGCTACAAAGCAGAAGAGTTTGGTGGAATTAGTCATCTCGTATCACACAGTAGCCAACTTGCACACTAGACTTGGTCAGAACGTTCCACCTTTTTCTTAATTTTAGCTTAGTTTATCACTTCAAAATGGTGGAGTCAAATATGCTTTTGGCATTCACTTCAGGACAAAAAAATAAAAATCACTCCTCAAGAAAAAAGAGCACATACCAGAATCACTCACCTAAGGAAGGAGACTGTGACTACAGGTTCTGATAGGCCTGGATGAGATGCGATACATTGAAGTAATATAAATCATAGGAAATGGGTGCAGAAGAAACCTCAAGATGTCATCACTCCCATGGCATGCAGAAAAATCATACACGTGACATATATATGACACAGGTGTGACCACATGTATGACACTACCAAAATCTCCATGCCAACAGGTGAAGACAACTTACATTTTGGCAGATTTCTTCTCACTACCAGCACCCAGAAGTAACTTAGGAGAACAGATTAATAAGGAGTAAAGCATCTCCTTTCTCTACTACAAAATATATTTTCCCTAAACCAGCAAAGGTTTATTTTAAAAAATGACAGGGAGTGATGGTTTTGTTACCAAGATAAGGATCTGGGTAGCTTTTGTGGCTTCAGATACGTGCACCTGCCCTTGCCCATATCCATTTAATCCCTCTATGCCTCATTTTCGACCAGCATAAATAGAAGCAGTGTAATAATTCTCCCTAACTTTGCAGATGAATGGCAGAGCACTCAGATATTGCTGTGAGAGAGTCCACGAAAGGAATAGTAACATTTGTGTGCTGCTTTTGGCTGGGGTAGAGTTAATTTTCTTCACAGCAGCTAGTATGGGGCGATGTTTTGGATTTGTGCTGGAAACAGTGTTGATAACACAGGGATTTTTTCGTTACTGCTGAGCAGCGCTTACACAGAGCCAAGGCCTTTTCTGCTCCTCACCCCACCCCACCAGCGAGGAGGCTGGGGGGCCACAAGGAGCTGGGAGGGGACATGGCCGGGACAGCTGACCCCAACTGACCAAAGGGATATTCCACACCATATGGTGTCGTGCTCAGCATATAGAGCCGGGGGAAGAAGAAGGAAGGGGGGACGTTTGGAGGGATGGCGTTTGTCTTCCCAAGTCACCGTTACGCATGATGGAGCCCTGCTTTCCTGGAGATGGCTGAACACCTGCCTGCCCATGGGAAGGAGTGAAGGAATTCCTTGGTTTGCTTTGCTTGGGCACACGGCTTTTGCTTTCCCTATTGAACTGTCTTTATCTCAACCCACGGGTTTTCTCACTTCTACCCTTCTGATTCTCTCCCCCATCCCACCGGGGGGAGTGAGCGAGCAGCTGGGGGGGGCTGAGCTGCCAGCTGGGTTAAACCATGACAATGTGCTATCTCCCTGACTGCAGCTCTGGAGAACAATGAATTCATTTTTAAGTAGCACATATGTTGGTGCTCTCATTTAACTGCAATTTCCAAAGAACCTCACGTATTTTCCATAGAGGAAAAGCAAGCAATGGAGGACAAAACACTACAGAAAGAAGAAAGCGTAAGGCGTACGTTTTTTAAAGCAATGATGTCATCTATCACTGCTGTCTGCCTCCAAAGCAGTAAACCCCATCTGCTCCAAACTAATACATACTAAAAGACAGGTTCTTATATATGGTCAAAATCCATCTGGGAAGAGCTCAGAGGTGGCTTGAAAGATGGTAAAACAGCCATCACTTTTCATGATGATAAAAGAAAGCACTTTGCTACTCAAGACCACAACATGCTGAAACAGGGATGCTGCTGATGGGGACCCACCCCAACGAGCCCCTTAAGACTTATGGATAAAACAGGGAGATGGAGATCACTAAATTTCCCATCAGGTGTGCTCTTGGGAAGGTATCGCCTTCTGGACTGATGCCTCCTGAACTCTCCGTCATCCAACCAGTCCCAACAGCGACCCTCTGGGGTCCTCACACTGAAGGCTTCCCCCAAATCCACTGATGACTTCTCTTCCATGCCAGCAGAGCAGGGAAGGAAATGAATATGGACTGAGAAATGCCGTCCAGAGCACTCAAATGCAGTCTTGGATGAGGAGGTATGATACTGAGCACCCCACACTACAGCATACACGCAATGGTGTGCATCTCCCACAACGGTGGGATAAAGTCTTTTTTTGGTCTCCTTTTCTTCATTTCAGAGTGTGCCTCTCTCCTTAGTTTCTAAAGGCACACAATGATGTATTGTTACACTAACAAATGTCTTGCAAATTTGGTTTTTGAAACCCTATTACAACGGATGAGAGATCAGTTATTTGGAAGGCAAAACAGGTCTCTCAGCTCTCCGCTATGAGAAATTAAACAGCAGACAATGGACCTGCGAGACTGAGTAAAGTGTGTTTAAAATGTGCATTTTCTGATGAAGCTCATATGCCAATAAACACACACAATAAAAACACTTCCTGCAGAATCCATGTGCACATTTCAGTTAGATGACTTAGCTTTTGAAACAATCATCTAAAAAGGTTCTTTATTCATATTAAGAAATATTAAACTGTGATAAACTACACCCTAATCTACTCATTTAAGTAAAGCATTGTACATCGACCTGAAAGAGTGGAACAACTTACTTCAGCTGTTCCACTCAGGCAACAGTGGTGTTATTTTTCTTCAGAAAACTTTACATCTTCATGAGCACCATCCAGTTTCCAGGAGTTTGGTGCACTGTTCAAAAGGAAAATACTACCTACAAGACTTTTGTAACGTTACCTCCTGATTTCGCATTCTAAATTAATACAGAATTAATGAGATAGCTCTTGTTACTATTGGTACGATAAGGGGAAAATAATTTTCAGTTCATGGAAAGACAGCAATTGTAATGCTGTAACAACGTCTGATTAGGAGGATACAAGCATATTGCATTCAATATTAAACTGACAAGTACTGCATTTCTTTGAACTCAAGAACTTTGTTTAATGTGATAGCTTTTTTTCCTGAATTTCACAGAATGACTTTCACTGCTGGTGAATGCCTGATCTTCTAATCACAGGCACGTTTAGCAGCAGTTGAGTTACCCTGTGTGCAGCAGAAAGATGCTCCAGGGAGAATGATGCCGGGCCAGCGCTCCTTCCTCCACCCTGTGGGGCCTGAACTTCATCACCGAGAGAGAGAACGGCCACCATAACCATTAGCGATTAACTACAAATAATGGTACCAAAACTATGACGCAGCTAGCATGAATAATTCAAGTGAGTTAAACTACTAATGCCAATTTCCCTACACCTTGACTAATGTCTCTTGAGTGTTTTCCTCTGCCTAGTGACAGCATACTTCATCTGAATTTCTTATAATTACATCTGCCTACATGAATTATTTCTGCAGATGGAATCAAATACACTTTCCTGCCAAAACATGAAAAAAATACCAAAAAATAAATCATGATTTTACTGAGTATGTCGGCCTTCACAGGCTGCCAGCCTTGCCCCTGCTGACCACTAAGGAGTCAGTTGCTGCCAGCTGGAAATAAAACTGAAACCCTACTCCGCGTACATATGGAAGCCGTGAAAATGATTACTCTAGTCCTGCCCACGGAGAGCACCGTTCTCCAAAAAGCAGCCATGAGAGTGCATCTTCCAGGACGAGAAGACTGGGCTTCTCTTGCCTGTCTGCCTGTTATACAAAAGAAGGATGAAGAGGATGATGAAGATGAAGGGGCCCTTGATACAAATCAGGACAAAAATTTCAAACACAAGGACCACAACTGACCTTCCAAGAACTTCACAACAAACCCTAGAGACAGGGGACAGCAAGTCTGGAAGGGATACAAAAGATCATCTATGAATTTCCCTGGGAAGATACTATCTACCAAATAGTCTAGAGCAAGAGCTCAGTTATATTGGTATCCATCCCATCACTTACACTTCCACGCTACTAGCTAACAGAGGGTGAAAATGCTTCTCACAACACGTTGTTCACAAAATAGCCTGAGCCGGGGGTATCGGAGAGGCTGTTAAATCAATCTCTAAGAGAGGAAAACGCAAATACACAATCTTTAGACCAACAAGAGTTCCGGAAGGCCTGGAGCAGCTGCTGGAAACGGGCACTGACGCTGTCGCCCTGCCCTGTGCCACCATGTCAGGCGGAGAGCGCAGCTGCACTGAACTTCTGCAGCAAGCCCATCTACCTGTAAAGAGTCAGCAGCCTACACAACAGCCAGGCTTGACAACAAATCTTCAAAAATCAGAAAGATTATACGGTAATATGCTTGCATAGAGAAGTGTGGAAGAAAAAAAAAACACATCAAACAACCAGAAAACCAGACAGGGGGCTCATTTGTTTTTCACTTTTTACATTACTAATGCAGTTTATACCGGTTATCTGACCCTCTGTGGTATATAAACACAGGTTTTGGCAATTCCACAGGAACACAGCAGTTCTGCTCACCTACTGCTGGTACCTAGTGGCCCCCACTTGTGCTTTGCTCATCTGAGAAAGTGTGTTTGCTTGCCAGATAGACCAAAGCTGGTAAGTTCTAAATGAGGTCACCAAAACCAAGCTGATGGCCTGCTACTGGCTCGCTGGATGAAGGGAGGGCAGCGGGTGGTGTTCATCTCTACATTAACAAGGCTTTTGGCACTGTCTTCCATAATACCCTCGTTGACGAGTTGACAAAGCATGGACCACGTAAGTGGACTGAGGTCCAGGTAGGCTGAAAACTGGCTACACCGCCAGGCTCAGAGCAGTGCAACCAGCAGCACAAGGTCCAGCTAGAGACCAGTCACCAGCGGTGTACCCTTGAGGAGCAATACTGGGGCCAGTATGCTTAGCATCTTCTTTAATCACTTGAAAGATGGGGCAGGGCATGCCCTCATTGTTCACAGACCATGCAAAACTGGGTGGAGTGGCCAACACACCAGACAGTCGCGCTGCCATCCAGAGGGACCTGGACAGGCTGGAGAAATGGGTAAGTAAGTGCCAAGCCCTGCCCCCAGGGAGGAACACTACCATACACCAGTAAACACTGGGGGCTGAACAGCTGGAAAGCAGCTCTACAGAGAAGGTCCTGGTGGACACCAAGCTGACCGTGAGCCAGCAACCCATCCTTGCAGCAAAGCAGACCAACAGCCTCCTGGGCTGCACGAGGCAAAGCATTGCCAGCAGGTCGAGGGAGGTGATCCTTCCCCTCTGCTCAGCACTGGTGAGGCCACATTTGTAGTGGTATGTTATGGGCTCCCCAGTATATGAAAAAAAAAAACAAGACATGGAGTTACTGGAGTGAGTCCAGCAAAGGGCCACAAAGATGATGAAGGGATCAGAGCACCTGTCATACAAGAGAGGCTGAGAGAGCTGGGACGGCTCCGCCTGGAGAAGAGAAGGCTTGGGGGATCTTACCCATGTGTATAAATACCAGATGGGGGGAGTAGGGAAGATGGAGCCAAGCTCTTCTTAGCAGAGCTCAGTGACAGGACAAGGGGCAACGTGCACAAACTGAAATACAGAAAACTCCACTTGAACACAACGAAAAAGGGTTTTTACTGTGAGGGTGGTCAAAACACTGGACCAGGTTGCCCAGAGAGTTTGTGGAGTCTCCATCCTTGGAGACACTCAAAATCCAGCTGGACACAGTCCAGGCAACTGGCTCTAGGTGACCCTGCTTTGAGCAGGTTGGACGAAATGATCTCAAGAGGTCCCTGCCAACCTCAGCCACTTGGTCCTTCCATGAAAATCTTTGTGTTTTATCTGATAATGTAAAAAGAAAAGAACTGTTTGGGGCCCCGCTGATTAGAATCTCATTTTTCAAGACACTTCAAGCTAACGGTCTTCCTACGTTTGCCGATGAAGTAATTACCGATAATAAATTAACTTAAGGAACCATATAATAAAGGTCAGTTTAAAAAAAAAAAGAAGGTCCAAGGAAAATGGATATTAAGAAAAGAAACAACCGATATCAATTATTATTTTATTACAAGCTACTTAAATATTTGGACTTATATTCTCTAAGCTGTATACAGATGTTTTTGCATACAGATGCATACAATAATACAACCAGTATGTACAAGAATGTAACAAACTAGATTATTTAAGACACTGGTTCCCCATGCACTTTAATCATTTAGTGACTGCTTTGATAAAGATGACAGGATAATGCATTTTCTTGCTCCACAGGGTATTCTGAAATTTCTCATTTCAGCTGAACAGACTGTTGTGCACAGAAATGCTCACCAGTACCAYTAACATACACGTTGGTCCATCACTCACCACAACACTCATATTCGGAGCTCAAAGGCTTGTTCATAAACCATATGCAGTGGAGGCTATGCAAGCCATGAGCCTCTGCTGTGAATCTGCACAATGATTTAAATATTTGCTTTTTTTTACTTATGATTGTGCTCCTGAAGCAGCTTGTTCGCTTTAAAGGTATAAATGATCAAATGGTAGATAGGTTTAGGGACAAGGGCAGGCTTTGGATTTGGTAATCTGACAAAATTACACCTGCTACAGTATAAGGTTAGCCCATCACATTCTCTTATAAATAGTTTTAATGCAAAAGCTGACCTTAGTTGTTCAATAAAACAAATTTTGACAAATTTTACTATTGGACTATTTGCTATTTGACTTAGACTGTATTCTGTTTTAGACCTCACTATTAATTATCAGATACTGTGCTTTAAACTTTTGAGGGGAACTGAGAAGTAGGATTTCATAAATTAGAAAGTTTTGTCAACTTGAAACACCGACTTACAAATGTCTAATTTCCTTTTTTTTTTTTTAAAGTTTAACAAAAGGATAGCATCTATGATGATTCAATATTGGTAGAACACTGTCAAAAATAACTTATTAAATTGAAATTACCGTGCCTTCTTTTTAATCCTCAGCAATTATTCTTGTAGATTTCTAAATCCCACTTATCTTATTAGTATACATATACTAACCTCTGAAGAGTCATCCTGGGATGACATCTGACTTTTGCCACACTACGATAAAGTCAAGCTAACAGCAATTGTATGCTTCCACTGCTTATAGAAAGGGGAGCAAGTAAGTACAAACTATAGAGAAAGCTGCCTCTGCAGTAGATTTGTGCTTAGAATCAGATGAAAAGGTAATTTCTCTCCTTTCCACTAGACCTAATCTTTTCACAACTTCAGGTAACTTAAAGTGTGTGCAGTTCACAGAAGAGAGAAGGGGGTAAAGCAACTGCACGTTCCTTCTGAAGAGCAAAATGAAGTTTTGCTTGAACTAGAAAATATGTAACCTATGCCAACATAAACACATTACAGACAGATGCACTCTAGAAAGAGTCACCATGTCCCAAGTTACCCAAAACCAAAGCGTACTGAAACACCTTCTTTTTCCTCTCTTACCAGGGAAAGCTAGCAAAAAAAGAGAGCACTTCTTCCTTTAAAGCACTGCTGAATCATGCAAATGCAAAATGCATTTGATGCATTTAAAACTGAGGTCCAAAAAAGACCATGATGGGAGCTAACGGAGTTCTACTTATTTATTTATCTTTTTAGAATACATTTACTTATACTCAATTAGGCATTTAGTTTCATTGCTCGTGCGTAATGGAAGATAATGTCTAAAGTATTTATATCAATTCCTGGAAATATTCCTCCAGGCCTTTCTGGATTACATATATTGAAACCCATTCTAGAGCTTCATTACAAAATCAGTTTTCATTCACGTCTGTGAGACAACTGAATATGACTCGAGATGATTTTAGTTACACTACTGCCTTGCTGTATAAATCACACAATCTGCTCAGGTATGCCTACACACAGTGCAATACCATGCAAAAATTCCTAGCCAGCCGTGAACAACCTGGTTCCAAATTCAGGAGCTCAGAGTTGGGCACGGATAAGCAACTCCATGCTAACACACATATAAATGCCCCTGGGACCTTAAAATGTTATTTTTCTACATTGCTCTTTGATGATCTATGAAGCTCTACAGTGATATGTAAATGGGAGGAGCTAATTCAGGACAATACTTACGTTTTTTTGTATTCTCCCATAAACACACTCTTAAGTCTCTATCACAGTCCACAAGCAAACTGGGTTAATATCTCTTTTCACACCTTCACACAAATGGGATAAGGCAATTCTTATCAGCTGTAAGATCTGGCAGCATTTCTGACAGAATTCAGATCCCCTTTATTTTTTCCTGCCCTCTGGCTTGGAATACTTCTAACACTATGTACTTGATATGTTTCTTGTAACTTTCTTTGGCTAGATCTCTTCTGTGTATTTCTTTTGCCTACCCTAACATCTTTCAAATCACGAGAATTCTTGGGGGAAGAAATCTATTTTGATAGCAGCATGACAGGCAAAGCTACCATAGATCTTAACACTTACTTCACCTATTGTAYGGAAATTACAGCTTTCTTCCCCTAATTCAAGAGCTGTCTAACTTTTTGCAGGTGGATTTGACAGTAGGACCCATAGGTTTTCACTTGGTAGCACAAGTCATAGGATTTTGCCCTGCAGACCTGAAAAAGTCAGTTTGCCCTTAGTAGACTAAGTGGAAACCACAGCTAACGTGCAACAACACAAACCCAGATTAAATCCTTACTCTTTCCATATTAAGAAGTACATACTGTATTTGAAATTTCTGGTTCTGTTCCTGTCATCTGTAAAATACATCTCTCAGCTCAGCTGAGTAAAAAACTAACCAGAGATCACACAATAAAGAGCTGTTGAAATGCTTATGGAAAAGGAACTCCTGGAAAAGAATGGAAAAACCCTAATGCAGGCGCTCATTTAGAATTTATTCATGTCATTATATTTCCCCAAATGAGAGATTAACATCTTTGTAGAAATTCTAGGTCTATAAACACAATCTTGAATAGCATTGACTTTCCATTTTAAAACTCATAATTTTGAAATGCATCAGCACTTTGTAACCCAACTTGAACTTCCAGTATCTGATGCATGAAGATAGGGCTCACGTCTGTGTGGAGAACCAGGGGATGCAAAAATGTTGAAAACCTACACACACACACGTGCAATTCTGCTAATGATTTCTTCTTTCTAATAGCCAAAGGCTTTGTTAACTAAGTACCCATTAAAGATGACATGGAAAAGAATTTTGTACCAGGTCTTGCATTTTACCTGATTTGAAAAAACGTTAAGGATTTTGAAATAAACAGTTATTCATGTAAATGAGAGACTATCCACTTACAGTTACGTACTTAAGTACTAAGGGAGCTACCATCTTACTAAATGCTAATGGAATTTAAGAAAAAGCTCTATGAAGCACAGAACGACCTCAGTTGACATTTGTAGCCTTGCTGCAATGTAACTGCTGAAGACATGACCTTGGTATAAGCAGGCTCCTGAGAACTGAGACTGGTTCACACCTCTTCACTTTAACCACCGAAAACGGTGCAAATGTACAGTGTACCTTCATAGACATAACAGGCAGTTCCTGTGTTTGTACAGGTCTTTCCTTTCCACTGGTTAAAAATACTTTTTCTAACAAATATTATGGCTGAGGGTACAGTTCAGACGTCAACTGAACATGTATTATGACAGATGTTTGGTTATGACAGAATCCCAAATTAAGAGAGAAGGAAGAAGGCCCAGAGAGTGGCATGACAGGGGACACTGCTGCTACAAAAAAGCCATACAGAGAAAAAAAAAAAAGAGGTCTGTGCAGAACTAAAATTGCCTGAAGTCATGCTAAAGCAACTAAAAGTAGGGGTTTTGAGTAGCTTTATAGACTTGTGTAGATCACCTTGTAGAATACACCATGTCCATCAATTACATTGTGCTCATAAACTTAAGACAGCTATGTTTCCAGGACTGGTGAAACAAACACCTCAGCACAAATATCTCTTTCACCTAAGATGCCCCTTTGCATCCCTTGACTTTATAAAGGGGGTTATACTTTGCCCTTTACTATAAAGCAGTCTTCTTCAATACATCAAAGACATGACCACCATGAAAGCACTCCTGTCAACCTTCAGGACTTTCCTTTCATAATAACCACAGTAAAGAGGATGAAAGCTGGTACACAGCCACTAAACAGAAAGGGACATACAAACCGTTAAAAGTCATACAAAATTCATAAAGATACTGCCTCCAAATCAATCTGGCACCAGATTTTAACTTTTGTATTAAAAGTGCAATTTTGTGTGTAATATTGCGGGCAATTTTGACCAAAGGCGGCCATTATAAATAGCGTTGTATTGTGTAGCGGTAAGGAAGGAGGCAGTTGAGACTCTTCCTCTGGATGTGGTCTTTTGTCTCTTTTTCAAAGAGAGAGCAGAGGTGCCCACTTTCAGAAGCACTGCTCGTCTGTGAATTCCAAGGGCACCTCTCTGACATTCAACTCTTCAGCTTGAGGAGGTGCAGGATGTTAAGTTTCTCATCAAGAAAATATTAATAATGAGATGTTAATACTAACTAATAGGTTAGTACTAGGTGCCTCGCTGTAGCCACCTGTGTCACACAGGGAGCCTAACTGTGCAACTCTGGTATCAGGACTGTGCTTTCTGGCATCAGGCCAGGCACTTCTGGAATTTGCTGTAAGTGTTCTCAGACACCTTTAAGTGCTTCAGTGACTTTTGAAATCTCTGTGTACTGTTTAATTGTTGTTACAAAGCTCCAGTATCAGAATGTTTAATCATCTTTCCATTATCACCTTTCAATGAATTTTTAGATAATTCCTCCTGGACAGTATGAATAGCATAAGTGCAAAAATATAAAACTAATCCACCATAAAAATGTATTTTCTGTGCTAAGCCTTATTCTTGAAGAAGGGAATGGGCATTTTCTCATTTTAGTAGCTTGCATACTTTTACTTTTCAAAGAGTTTCTCTATGATTGTCTGTATGGCTTTTTCTTCATTTCCATAATGATTTCTTCCAAGCAATCAAGAGAGCAGAATTTATCATGAGCTCCGGGGAAAGACTGGACCCAAGAGGTTTCAATAATTGAACAGACTGAGCAAAGCTTTGATTTGCTACGATAGCCATTTCCCAGTCTGGAAACCTGAAGAGCAGCTCCTTTTTCTACTCATATAAAAATGCATTTATGACACTTCCCCAGGCTTCTTCCCAAATCTGTGCTGGATTCACAACACCTTTGTAACTACAAATATTCAAGATGGACCGCTGGAGACAGCATTACATCACATAGTTGCTTCAGTGTTTTTCAAAGCACAGTCATTGCATGGGATAGCACGTTTTATTCACTGGAACACTGCAGACTTTCCTGGAAGAGAACAGAGAGTGCAAACCTTCATCTCCTCTAGTGAAGTAAGACACCTTGTAAAAGCATCATTTTAATAGGCTGTATTTTAGGACTGCATTTTAATTTGTTCTTTGTAACTAGGAAGGCATACAATTTGTACAAACAATCTCAGGAAAAAACGTAGAGATGGCTTTTTGCTTAAGTAAGTCCAAAGCTTATCACACTATTGATCATTTACAAAAAGTCTTCTGAACATCTAAGTGCATATATTTGCATCTTTTCTTCAACAGAACTTAGATTTTATTTGGAAAGAAAACACCCCTACCTCATGCTCAGCTTTTATCTGTCCTCATGCTCTAATTAGCCAATTAACTTAGCAAACAAGACTTAGAACATATCAAAGGGCCAGCGCAAGCAGTTTGTTTTGCGGTCACATGGCAAGCTTATATTTACACTTGCAAATGTAAGATTTTGCTAAGAAACAGACCAAGTGTTTTCCACACAAAGTAACACAGCAGGATTCTTGCTAAGATCAGCAGTTGGTACTAGATCAAAATAAGACTTAAGTTTCCTACAGCATGTAGGAATCTCCTTCAGTGTGTAGGCTGAATTCAGACCTCACAGACTAAAGTCCATTGCAACTTCACGGGCCCTCCAAATCCTCTTTTATCTGCCATCTGTCTTGGAGGGTACCTGCTCTCAGTTGTTATCTACTGCTCTCCCTCTGAAGTTAGACACAAGCACAGACCTCCTCACTTGCGCTGAAAACCTGACGCCTATGCCCTGCCTCTGCAACCCAAACCCAGCTGCTCCCCTACCCGATGCACTTGGCACCGTCAGAACTCACCTGAGCCTTTTGGCTTTCACAGAGTCACTTGGAAAGCGCAGGAGGCGGCTGCGACGGCAGGGACTGCCTTTCGTAACACCATCACCCAAGAAGAGAGAGACCCTGGCTCGCCCACCGGGCCCGACCAGGGACTCCGGTCCCACAGCTCTACCCCACAGACACCGCCCCAGGACCAGCCAAGAGGACCCCCGGTCCCAGCCCCGTCGGCTGAAGCTGTGCAGAAGGGAGGGAGAAGGGGGAGGAAAACGGCCACCCGCAACTCGCCCCTTCCTGTTTTCGTCTGTCTCCTCCAGCTTTCTTTACATTTCYGTCCTGGGAGAGGAGACTGGAAGTCAGGGTCACCTTCCGGAAGRCACGCCGCTTTGTCAATGGGTAACGGAATCAGGCTTTCTCTCTTGCACTATTGCTTTCCCCTGACTTGAAGCCTGATCTGTACAGAATGAGATTGATGCCA
The DNA here is from genome assembly GCA_035582835.1 of Phoebastria nigripes. Classification (NCBI taxonomy): domain Eukaryota; kingdom Metazoa; phylum Chordata; class Aves; order Procellariiformes; family Diomedeidae; genus Phoebastria; species Phoebastria nigripes. The sequence continues at coordinate 284,990 of JAYKAV010002821.1, read as the reverse complement.
TTTAACTTGGCACAACGGGAAAGAGTGAGAATTATGAATAACACGGTGTGACCAAGGGTAGGTAATTCAAGAATGCGACTGAATTAGGTATTTCATAACTGCATTTGGCATTCTCACAGAAATCGCTTGCCCCCACATGAAACCTGCCACTGTTGAGATGTGAGAGAACAGCAATTTTTTCATGAAGAAAACAGAACCAGAACTGTGTAAGAAACCATAGCGTGCTAGAAACACTTTAAAGAAGTGTGACCTCTTCAGCCAAAGCCACTAATGCGTGCTGTACCTTTCATTAAAAAAAGAGAATTCAATAGAAATAGGAACGTGTTTCTTAAATTATAATTTTTACTAGATTTTTCCATAAATAAATCTTATAGTAAACCCATACTGCAACTACTAATATTTCATACAAACTATGACAACTCACAGTAATAGTCAGTTATTAACGCTCCACTAATGTTAATTAGACCCAACCCAGAGTACTACTACCAATTCTCTATTTCTCAGGGCATAGAAGAGGCACATTTGATTTCCTAGCATTTTTCCACCATTTAAAAATCAAATTAATTTTCCCTGTCCTCTTTTTATTCACACAAAAAGCCATTTCTGTAAAGAGTTAGTCCAAATATCTGAACACAAAACATAAATGTACTTCTCCAAATATTATACAAATGTGAAACTTACAATAGTTTCAGCACCCTGAGGTGATGGAGAAGTAATGCAAGGCAACCACAGGTAGGATGCTGACAGACCATACTCAACTCCTTGTTTTAACTAGAGCTCACACTGGCCAGTCATGCAAAAATAACTTGTCTTAATGTGACCAGTAACTGCTGAGACACACAAGAAAATGCACACTAACAGTCTTGAGCTTCTGTCGATTATATCTAGGTAAAACCGCAGTGACAGTACTTGTAAAGTATTCCATTTAAAAAAAAAAAAAAAGAAACAGAGTTAAAGGATTCGCCATCTCTGCACATTCTTCTTGCAGTACAAATTTGTTTGGAAAAAAAATCAGCACAGTATTGCAGGTATACAGCAGTAAATCTCTACTGAAAGGCACAGTTTGAACACTCCCCACTCAGTGCACAAGCTGTCACATCTCTCAGTATTCTGTCACTTAAGCCTCACGTCAGAAGGACACCTCATCTAAGAAAAACACCTTACAAAAACTATCAATTCAAAACACCAAAATGAGTTATCTCCAATCTGTTTTATTGCTTTCAACCACGAGCAATGGATTCAAAACCAATATATGTACCACCTTGCAGACAACATAAGCAGCATTTCATAAAACAGAGGCAACAGTTGTCTAAATGCTTCCTAAATAATACACAATCCTAGGCATCTCAATACAGCCATTAGTGAGAGTGAAAAGAACAATCAAGGAGGAGATATTTTTTCTATATTCCAAATAACATTGAGTATTTTCTTGGATGGGAAAGCTGAGTTTATTCCAAAGTTGTGGTGATAGGCAGGAAAGAGAAGACAGTGTCTTGATGGATTGATGACAACGATGACAATAAGCAATCTTAATGACTAGTTCCAACCTTCCATTAGGGTAAAATGAAGCGATTAAGACGTTGAGCAATGAATCCAAATAAATCTAAGAACCTGATAGTCCAGCTTTTCTACACTTCGCAGGACAGTTTGGCATAGACCTGCAGTGAGGCTGAAACTGAGAGATAGCTTMCCATCTAGGAAAAACCCTTCTTATGATTCCACAGTCTGCAAGATGCAAACTCTTTCTAAGAGAAGCCCAGCTTCATGTCTTGGGTCACATTCTGCAGAACAAAACCAGTTCTGCGTCCAACACCTCTGCAAAAAAGGAGTTTCATCTATGTTGAATATATTCTATTACGGTCTCTAAGACACTTGAGAACATATATAAAATCACTGAAAAAGCCAAAGAAAGAGACAAGGCAAACATATGATCTTAACCCATATCATGTAGGAAGGGAGACCAGAACGACCCTGCAATAATCAAGCCCAAGCAGTTCAGACTTGTCCACGAGCAATATAACGGCAACCCCCTATGACAGGGCACTTGTTTATAACAGTACAAAAGCAAACAACAGTTTTCAAACACTCCTTGGCACAGTCTTTTTGATATGTTTATGTGACCTCCTGTAAGGTCAGACGCTGCTCAAGTAGGTAATGCTTTACTGGGAAACTTTTTGATGTGTTTATGTAACCAATTCAGTTTCCCAGTAAAGCATTACCTAACTGAGCAGCGTCTGACCTTACAGGAGGAGTTTTGCCACTATCTTCACCATCAGTTATGAATTACACACCAATATAACCATGGATTATTCAGTTCTTTAAGGTACAGAATAAAATAATAAGCTGCAAGCTACAACGTACTAATATAGCGGTAGTCGTGACAGCAGCCTTGTGAATGATATGGGAAGTTTTCTGTTCTAGGGCTTTCTGTCCTCGTTAGGAAGCAGGAGAGACCGAATGAATCACATTGACTTCAGCGATACACTGCAGCCTCCGCTATGGCAGAAGTCTTGCAGACAAACCTGATCAGGAACAGCAATGCCTCAGTAAGGGGAAAGAAAAAAGAAAGAAAAAAAAAAAGACACTTTTTTCTTCTCCCCGCCCATTGCTTTCTCAAGCCTCACTGACTCTATGCCTTTGAGTTTTAATACTATTATACCTGGTAGTGCCATGATACTTTTTGTTGGTTGCTCCTTCCAGGAGCTGCCTCTCCTCCTGATTCAGGGCTGGCACTGCTGGGGACCATAGCCACCACTTGAACGGCAGGGTAGAGTAAGGCACAACTAGCTGTTCTCAGGTCTGTTCGTCTCCTCTCAAAGGTCAAGCTGACTCAGCTTTGACTAACCACACAGCTGGACTTCACACCAGACCTGGCAAGAAGGTTTCAGTATTGTATACACAGAGAATGCACCTTAAGACCCTACGCCCATGACCAAAAAGCACACAGTGACCTCCACCCATCCATCCAACAATTTGAATCCAAACAATACAGCCCATCCTTCCCCTCCCTGTATGTTCAGTAAGTACCCTGTGCACCACAGCTTGCTTTTGTTCGTGCCTATCATCACCTATTGTGTGCCAATTACTTCCTAACTGGTTAATTGCAGTGTTCAAATGCAATCCATCGGCTTTAGCCTGTATTTTTGGTAACCATACCATGAAAACCAAACTGTACTGACTCACACTTGCTGTCTCAAAAAGATGAGGGAAGCCTGATTACAATCTTGCAGGAGATAATTGCTTTCTCCTTCTCCAAGGCAAGGGAAACAAGAAGGGAATGAGAAGAGCTGCCAGGTCTAAACTTTTCCCAAGGTCTCATCAGAAATAAAGCACTGATGAACTGTATCTAGCAAGTTTCCGAAAGGAGCAAAAAGCAAAAGGGCACTGTCAATCTCTTCACCACAGACTGAACATAATCTCTGTAAACCCGAAGCCATTGTGTTTGATTTCAAAGTTTTCACAGGACACAAATAAGAAGGTTGGCACTGATCCTTTATGAAATGTCTGACACAATTCTTCATTTTCTGGCACTCAAGAATTAATAGACAGTTGGGTGTTAGCCAAGACACAGTAGAGAGATAAAAAAAAAAAAACCAAACAACAACCTGCTACTGCAAGCAAGTGCATGTCTTCTAGCAAATGAAGYGATATAAATCAGAAAAAACTGCATGCTGCGAGTATCTTTTAGTCATTTACCAACGACAACAACATATTCTCTTTCAGGATGTCCTCTATCTGAAGGAAACGAGTTGTTATGCTGACAATCCATCATTCCTGACTTCTTCCTTGGTGGCTAACTTTCAGTCACCAACCTTTACCAAGGAAAGCTTTCGAAGTCACTTAGATGTTCTAGCCTCAGTTCTTTCAATTTTTAATTTGCTTCTCTTATACCTTCAACCTTCTTTCACTAATTACTGCTCCACTTCTAGCCTTTCAGGCTGTCACCCATCAGTTTGACATTTTATAGCATAAGACTGGCTTCAAGAGGGRAAAAAAAAAAAAAAATGTAATCCATAACATCCATTATCACCCAGTTTGGGGAAGAAGTTCCTGTATTTTATATATTTACAAAATGCCTATGCACACTTGACAGAACCTTCAAAATTACAGTATAAATGCAGTAATAGTTGTAATAGTTTTTTTTAATCTGAACATCCAGAATGAGTGCTTTCACACTAGCAAACTGAAATTTTGCACTATACATTAAAACTTTTAATATGTGTTTTAAAAGTTTGTTCATGAACTGCTATACTTTTCATTGAAGTGACAAGACTTTTATATCCTAAGTGACTAAGCAGAGAAAGATTGTATATATAATACACTTCAGAAGTACAGTTTAAGTGATGCATCTGCTCCCAGTGACAATCAACCAATAGGTTTGCATCACTCCCTGACCAAAATAGTTCTCAAAAGCGAACAAGCCTCCCAGAAGCAATCTGAGTTGTCTGTATTAAGGCCACCTAAAGTATGGGAGAGGCAGGGCAAGAAAGGTGCTGCCAAAACCCGGAAGATTCGGAGGAGTCTGTTATATGAAACAGCAGTCTTGGATTACAGTGGTAACAGGCAAGACACATACTGGTTTCCCAAATGCTACTCAACCAATTGCTTTTGTTGTCTATTCTTTTGTCTGGAATGTAATTAACTATCAATAACAGGAGATTTTAAAGTGAAACATTTTAGTTCCATCTTGTACCATGCTCACAGCATGCAGACTCACTTAAAAAAAGCAGGTTAGTGTCTGTGTTACTCAGTCTATCAGCCCAGGATTGAATTTGGAACTCACCTTCAAATGTAAATATTGAAATAATATCATGCACAGAAAAACAAAAGCACGAAGTATTTCTTTGTAAGAATTACTTATACTATGCACTTTTACTTTAACAGTAATACTTTCTTAAGATTTCTCATTTCAAAGAAATACATATTTATGTGTACATACACACTTGTATGTATTGTGACACATTTCCAACAAAGCTGATATATTTCTCCTGGTTTCCTATTATTATATACATTCTAAACAACACAAGCTTTGGGCCTAAAAGATTAGTATCTGTCTCAATACTACCTGTGTATTCTTACTTCATTTGGATTAAAAAATGGTAAAATTTCTAAGCCGAGAAAAAGATAATTAGGAAAATTAATCACTGTCCCTTAGATTTACAGTAACAGACGCTTAACATAGATTCGACAGTCTGCTTCACAGATGGAGAGAGTACACACAGTAGACAGCTTAAATAAGTACACTGAACTACTCCACAACTCCATTTTGTATGGATGAAAGCAGCTAACACATGAACAGAGATTCATTTGTTTCATAAAATGTGGGGTTATGTGGATACAATCATCTTGGTACACTGCAGATACTTGCTGTCCCCTTTAAGCAAATGCCCAACTCTGCAGAAAGTTACACATAAGCAGATGCCACAGCCTGTGTGTGGAGGAAAGGGTCTACTCGACTAAATCTCATAGGAAATGAGAGATCATGGCCTAGATCTATTCTGCACGGATTTCGTTCTGCAGTGTGCTAAGAAACAATAGTTATTTCAGCAATTAGAAGTGAACATCCCTCACCGCTATTATGCATTAGTGAAATCTTAATTTATTACGCTGCACTGACTTCCTCTTAGGGAATAAAAGTCATTACCAAAGCTATCACTGAGACGACTATTTTGGAGTGCTATCCAAGAGTCTCAGATGTCTGGCAAGAAAATATGTCATCTATTACAACTATCTAAACTTTTATGATACTTTTCATACTTACGATAAAATGTGCTACAGAGTTTGGAAAATACTGTGCAAATTTTTGCTTTCACATTCCTAATGTGAAATTATTTCCATTTCCTCCTTTAAGAAGTCTACTCCTTTTCTCCTATGTATTAAGAAATGCAGAACAATTTCTCTGAAAACAGACATCTGAAGTGAAAAAGAAAGAAATCAGATGTATCAGAGGAGGACTGCCTTCTACTAGGCCTCTAAATCTCACTCCTAAAGTAAAAATGTATCTATAAAAAGCAAASTGAATCACTGAAACGCTATTGCCATATAACTTTTTAATCACCAGAATGTTTTGTCAGTCAAACAATACTCAAATATATTTTGAAGTCTGGAGTACAAAAAAAAAAGGAAGCACGGTGGCTGTTAAACTTTGTAAGTTGTCATTCAGGGGTCTTTTCTTCATGTGCAGCTAATACTAAGAGCRAGAAAGCTGAATGTCAAAAGTATGTAATTGCACATCAAGATTTCACAAGATCATTGTATCAGAAYAAGTAAGAACACGCAAATAAAACCATAAACTTATACGCCAAAAATTTGTGACAGTAGTCTTAAAAATCTCTTCTGAGACAAACTGAAGTGTAAATTTAACTTATGCATATGAATTCGTAAGTGCATATATACATATACACATAATTCACCTGATATTATACTCATCCAGTGGTACCATACAGTTCTCCACCTTGGTGTCCAACAAATCAACTGCTTTATCACTGCAGCAGTATTTCTAATCTGCAGCTGCTCAATTCTTTCATGCTCTTTTCCTGCTTTCTTTCTATTGACAGAAACACTTCCTTGAGTTTTAGAGAAGTTTATAGAATAAGACTGAAGAAAAAGCACTCTTTTGCAGGGCATTCTTGAATCCAACCAGCAGGTAAAAAGAAGAAATCAATTATATTATAAAGGAACGATACTGATTTTCATAATTGCTTTAAATAATCTTTTCTCCTGTATGATATAAAAGTCTGTAAACAATCTTAAATACAGAAAAAAAAAAGTCAAGCAGAATTTGTCTTTAAATCAGTCCATTAYTGTAGAGGAGTATACAGTGTAGTAAATGACCAAGCAGTGTCTTACATTCATAATGTTCTAGGAAAAAGAAAAAAGGGTTCTGTTTCCAATAGTTTTCACAAATTCCATTAGCTTCCTCCATAATTTTCCTATATACCTATGATAAGAAATAATGATTAAAATCTCAGTGAAACAAATTATGGGGGTTTCTTGCATGGGATAGCAAATGCTAACTCATACATGCCTGTCAGTGCCCACTAGAGAGAATACTCTTCAAACTTGCTAAGCAGCAGAAAATCTTCTCATGAAGCAACTCTTAAATCATTACTATGCTTCTCTTTCTACCCACACTGCGTTTAATGCAGTTATTTTAAGCCTCTATGAAAAAGCATGAGGAGAGATCATCAGAATTCACCATTACTGCCTTCCTTCACCCACACATTGTACCTACACTGTACTTCCTCCACTCATCTGAGGACCGACTTCRGAGTCAACATCCTGATCTTAGATGTTCCAGCAAAGGCTATTGGCCAAGACACCTAGAGTGCTCAAATATTATTTGCAGCTTAAGTATAGTGCCAGTTTAACAAATGTCAAAACACATACACAGAGGACCTAATATATCACATAATTCCAGTTACTGTGGTTTTCTGCAAGGAAAACTCCCTACACGTCAAGTGCAAAAAGGTCAATGAAGACCATGCCATAAGAAGCCATGCCAGAAGTCCTGCAACAACGTTAATTCTGCTTCACTGACACACAAACGTCAACATTTAACTGTTTCACTGAAGTCCCTAACAACTTTCAAACTACTATGACTGCCTATCCATCACTGCTGCCAAAATGACCAGCTCCACACTTTGCCACAGACCTCTGCCCTTTAATGCACTCTTTCAGCCTCCAAAGAGGAAGTTTTGTTCCGGAGAGAGGAAAGGAGAGAGTTTTCCCTTGCCACACCAAAAACCTCAATCACTGCTTTGGTGCCTGAGGCCTCTTACGAAGTATAAAGCAAAAGCATGCCATAAATTACAAAATGGTAGTATTATTCACATTTAACTCAGTAAGTAGCTRGCACGCTGCTTCCAGCCTGCCTCACCTCTGTCTTAGAAGAAGAACAAACTTCATACCGCTTCAATTTTGCTGCCAGGTACTGAAAGGGCTGTGAATAACACTGACGCAGGATGCTTCCAGACCCCTCCTGCAGAAATTGTTTTTAAATGCTCCAATACAGTACCGTTCTTATGAGCCACAGATGCCCACAGAAACTCTGAGAGGTACCCTCCAGTGCAAATGACTTGAGCATTTTATTGAAATGTTTCCGAGCAATCATCTTTAAACTGTTCAAGTTATTGCCATTCACAGTTACATTCAATGAAACTCAAGTACTTTCAGTCCTACAATGTCACGAAATCCTCTCAAGCACAGTTTTTCCTCAACTATCTATTATTTTCCAGTCACAGCATTGTTTCTATTATCCAAAACTAACTTCACACAGCATTTCATAATCTTTATGACTAATTCTAGACAGCAGAAAAATAAATATTCGATACTTAAAACCTGCATTCCACAAAAGCAGACTTTGTAAAAGAAGCTATGCTGGGATACAGAAAAGTGCATAAATTACCCATGGAATAGCAGGAAGCAAGCAGAACACATTGATGCAGGCAAATAAGCACTGAATGAAATAAAGTAATAGTGTTTTAAGTCCTACAGAGCTGTTTGCTTCTAAATTGTACCTTAATAGCGTATCTATGAGGAAGTGCTACACAAAAGCTATATGGTAATGAATTTCTTCTGAATTATTCTCTTTTATGCATATACTTACTAATTACAGAAACATGTCTAAATGTGTTATTATTAAAATTATGTTAAACTGCAAGTTATCTCAGAAATTGTGCAGACTTTACAAATAGGACAACTGATACGCACACTGCTTAAAGAGATGGCCAAAAGGGGGGCTATGTGGATGGCAGATGTCAGAAATAGTTTTTTTTACCTCTGCCTCTTGCTGCACACAGCAAAGGGTAAGGTCACGGTCCCACAGTAACTTTCCAGTCAAATCTTAACATCTGACACTAGTAAATCCTGATGTCCTTGTTCTCTGGCTCTGACCTATTCACTCTGCAACGCTCCAGCAGTGCAAAGCAACTGGAGTCCCAGCAGCCCTGCCAGGGGAGGATTCCCCCGCAAGCAGTAATCCCTGGGTGGCAGAAAGCCAGCAGTATCGGCATCCAGACCCTGGGGAGGAGGGGAGCAGGGACCCGAGCCCCAACAAAGAGCCAGAGATCAGCTGTGCTCCTGACAAAAGCCAGTCCAAAAATACACGCACGAGTTCCTTGTGCCCACGGCGTCACCACCAGCAGCAGCTAATGCAGCAGCACGCAGCTCCTCACGGCTGAGCAGCCCCCGTCTCCAGGGACGGCCACACTTCTGCTGAAAGCCACAAATTACTCTTTTTATACGCCAAATTTAAAATAACGTAAGTATCAAGAGGAGGTAATTACTCACTGAAGCATCAAGGCTCAGCTCTTCACATCTCTTAATTAGCTGCCACTAAAAATATAAATTCCTCATGTGAGAATGACACTCAGTAGCCCTCAATTCAAGATATTACAGGAGGCTCAATTAAAAAAGAAAAATCAAATCAGATCACTGAACCAAATGCACTGCTATTGACAATGGCAACATATGTTCTCTAGCACTTATCTTGGTACTACAAGTAACAGTGATCCTAAAATTTGAATTAGGCACAATAAATTCATTTGACTAATCAGTGAGATTAAAAACCATTGTGGGAGTCTGAATCAGTCAAGAGCATGAACCAACTAGAATATTCATAATTCAAAAATTAAAATAATGTCATCGCTAATTTCAGAATGTGATATTATTATTGTATTTTTACGTGGACTAACTTTACAGTTCTGTTAAACTGTGCTGAGATTACAGCTCCATTTAAAACAAAAAAGAAACCTTTGAAGTGTATGGTTCTTAAATTAATCAYTTTACCCTAGTGCGACTTTTGATTGAGAGAACACTGGGCGACAGAGAGCTTTTTGCCTTTGGGTTGGCCACCTACGGGTGGCTAAAGAAACTTCAAAAACGGGCAGTTAGATTTTAGCCTTTATTTGAAGTACTAATGCAAAATGACAGTGAGTAATCTTCTATAACATTTATTTCTTCCCTCTCTTCATTGCCCATACCTTTCCAGCCAACTTCATCAATTACCAGATCAGCACTTAAACGTAAAAAGGTCATAGTGGCACGTTACAAGAATTAAAAAAAAATTTAAAAAGTTTTTTTAAAAGAGGTTTTCTTGGTTTATTTTCCTATTAAGAATTCTGATTTTATTAGACTGTAAAAAAAGACTTAGTTAGGCATAAAAGGCAGAAAGCATTATTTAAGCAAGACTGTCAGAAAAATCTCTTATATTCATTGCTGATTATTCCAAAAGTACAAATTGAATTACACTTGTAATGAAAACATGAAGTCTCCATAGCTCATTTATTCTGTATAGAAACCTGTATTGTTTCTCAGAAATAAGCTTACCTTGTAAATTATACTGCTAATCCATCAAATTCACATGGTAGAGTAGGTACAGTTTTATATTCATTAGGGATTCACTCATAAAACTGACAATCTGGCACAGTTTGTACTCAGCATAACAGGACAAGTTAGAATAAAAATTGAATCATACAGAGGGACAAGTTCAAGTCGGCGAAGATAAAGAATACTGACAGCACAGCAATAAAAGGACACTCAATTTTTTCAATATCTGGCTTATAACTCACCAAACTCATGTATTTTGTTTCAGCACTGGTATCTTCAGGATTATACACTAAAATGAAACTTAAAATGTTTCTTCCATAAATATTTAAATGGCGATGGTCACAATTCTGGAGTGCTTGGATTCAAATAGAAATTTCAGCACACCTACACAGAGTCCTTGGGAACGAAATGCTTGTTTCAGGACTCACCAAGGTACAACGAAGTGCAAGAATAAGGCCGAAAGAAAAGCTGTTCCATTACAGGCAAAGAGGAGGGCAGAAAAATGGAAGCCACACTGCAGAGTCGGTGTTGTGGTTTAACCTGGCAGGCAGCCAAACACCACACAGCCGCTCGCTCACTCCCCCCCTCCAGTGGGATGGGGGAGAGAATCATAAAAAAAAAAAGTAAAATTCATGGATTGAGATAAAGACAGTTTAATAGAACAGAAAAGGAAGCGAAAATAATAATAATAATAATAGTAGAATATACAAAATGAGTGATGTACAATGCAATTGCTCACCACCCACCGACCGATGCCCAGCCCGTCCCCAGGCAGTGATCACCCCTCCCCCACCAACTCCCTTATGTACTGAGCATGACGTCACATGGTATGGCATACCCCATTGGCCAGTTTGGGTCAGCTGTCCTGGCTGTGCTCCCTCCCAGCTTCTTGTGCACCTGGCAGAGCATGGGAAGCTGAAAAGTCCTTGACTAGTGTAAACACTACTTAGCAACAACTAAAACATCAATGCGCCATCAACATTCTTCTCATACCAAATCCAAAACACAGCACTATACCAGTGACTAGGAAGAAAATTAACTCTGTCCCAGCCGAAACCAGGACAGTCGGACACATGAATGCATTTGGAAATGTAACTGGCAGCCCAGAACTGAACTTTTTTTTCAGCTGAACACCTCCAGATACACACAGAGAACAGATTAGTTTGGAGTTTCAACTAGACAGGAAATTTTACCCTCTCCCACCAGCAGAGATGAGGCCGTGGAGAAGGATTTCGTGTGCTGTTCTTCTTAGTAGAAACTTTCAAAATTTTAATTTGGCTTGAACTGATTTTTGAGCCCCTGTGTATGCTATTATCTGTCTGTTCAGAAAGATCACATTAGAAGGTCTTGCATTACCTTTACGGATTCAGCTACACCTTTCCTCTTAYGTATTTTTGATGGTTGCTTTATCTTCCTTTTTTCTTTTTTTTTCAAAGGCTGACTTCAGGAAGTGTAAGTTACTTTTCAAACAGAAAGTGATGTGTAAGGGAACCTAGTTCATTTCTCTCTCATTCTCTCACTCTCTCCAAAACTTAGTGTGTTTTAACATTTATACAAACTCAACACAGATTCACCACCTAGAAAGAGAACATAAAACCAGCAAGTGCAACATTGTGGACAGGGAAAAACCACAGCACTATTATATTTGCAAAATAATCGTAACTGATAAATTATGTGCATCTTCAATATTCTGTAAATAAGTAACTTCACGTGCCTTAAGAAGACATATTTGTTCAGAAAAGTCAGTCTTCTAATCATCAGCTTTCTCCTATTAACTCAAAACCATCATTTGCTGTGTTTGAACGTATTATTCATTCTTCCACCGATGTGATGCAAAACACTCAAAAATGCAATGAACCACTACACAGGAGACACATTCAGGACCATTTATCCAACTGAAATGTCAACTAAAGCTTCTTTCAGAGGACCACTGACTGAGGAAAACTAAACAAACAAACAACAAACAACTTCTCCCAAACACATGCACAAAATTAAAAAGTGCTCATTTAGAGGACATTTGTATCCGTTCCCATCCCCAAGAAGCAAGCATCAGCTTGTCAGTTCCTCAGTTCCTTGTTCGTAGTTCAGGAACTGCTCAGAGAGAAAAGATATTTGAGCTGCTCCTAAGAAAACTACGCCCCCAAAAATGTCTTATTTGTCAAGGTGTCAGTCTGAAAGGGACACAGAATACATCAACCCCTGCGGTAGCCACAATCACTTTTACTCCTCTCCTGGTCAAGCTTTTCACTGATTATCTCCTGGCACATTATCCAAACTCTTCATCATGTTTTTGCATTTTCCTACTCCCCAAGACAGTCCAGAAACTTTCTTGCTTTATTTTTCTGGCTTCATTTTCCACCAGAAAACAGACACATCCAACCATACAAAACACTACCCAAGTATAAGAATATTCAAACCTGAATATTAGCTGCTCACCTGATTCTCTTCCCTTCAAATAAAAGCAGGCAATTGCTTTTCACCTCAGTTTCCATACGAACTCCCTCAATCCCCTCCATCTTAATTATATACTCTTCATATCATCTGGTTCTGATTAAACTAAAATCCTTGCTGAGATTTTCAAGACTGACCCATAAAGAGAGAGGAAAATAAAAAGGAGTCATGCTTATTGACTGACGTCAGGAGAGTCTGCTCTCATTTTCAAATCTTTCCCTCCCATTGTATTTCCATAGATGCCTTCAAGATGTTCTTCCCTTGGAGCATCTAATAGAGTCTTCCTCAACAGGAGCCATACAGCACAATTAACTGTCTAATAAACTTTGTTGTTAAAATAGAAAAAAAGAAATGAAAAAAATATGCTTTAATGTGTTAGATGCATTTCTTCGTTAACACTGAGTGAAAGAGCTCAGAAAAGCCACTGGCTTTCAGTATGGATGCTCCGCCTGGCATTATTCATTACTGTCAGCTTAGCTTTATCACAGGACACTTAACCTTGAACAGTGCAGTACAAAACATGTACAAAAACACACCTACTATGAAGATGGATAACTAACTCAAGACTATCTAAATTCTCAAACTCACCATATTGAGGTCCTGTGTTTTTCTCATTTATTTCTCACGGGTGAAGAAGGCTGATCTGGCAAATAGGTTAAGCCTGGGATTCAGAGAGTATGCAATCAAGCAGATCCTCTGTGTGATACAGTAAAATAAATATATTCTCTAAAAGAGTGATTCTGAGTGGTTTAGAAGAACATTATGGAAGACGGTGTGAGGAGAGGTGTAAAGTACGGTGGCAGAAATCCTCACCTCAACCATGCACTTCATGTATATCCTCCAGTAGCGGAAACATGAACTCAGTTTGCTCTTCTCTGCTCCCAAACTGGCAGGAATAAGGAAAAAGAGAGGTATCGGGGCAGTACACCCAGTGAAGAAGCAGGACACATGCTTCATGACCAGTATTCCACCCCCACACCAAAAATACCTGGCTTGGAAGTCTACTTGCATTCTGAGCTTTCAAAGAAAATTCATGGACAAGTCATGATGACTATTTTTAGTAGTTTGTACTAAAATGAAATTTGGACTAAAATTTGTATTAAAAATAAATGGAAAGGTGAGGAATTTAAATATGAGTAAGATTTTACTTTAAAAAAAGGAGAAGAGTTCCCCAGCGGGAAATCTATTTTAGAATATTTTCTAATAAACCAATCTTCGTGAATAAAAGTATTTAAGAAATAGTTTAGAATGTATCTTTGAGTGTAGCTTTTTAGACAGTTTCTCCAGAATAGAATCCTGTGAAAAACGTGTAAATAGCTGTAAATTTTTTTAACCATTTAGAGGGCATAAAAGATATGAGACAGGAGACCAGTCTCCATGGGCGCTACAGCCAAATCCATGAAGCAACATATGCACTGTTGCTTCGCAGTGCCGCTCTGCGGCACTTCTGCCGTAACTTGGCAGAGAAATATAATATTCCCCAAACTATACAATATCTAAAAGCAACAATATAATCATAGCAGAAAAATAGCTTTTGCAGAAGTATATGTATTAATCTTGTTCCTTCCCTGAGTGTGATCTCGAAAATGATGGGAGAGCTGCAACGGGCAGGAAGAGGAAGGGTCACTGGCCTCGGGCAGCGCAATGTTTTAGCAAAAGAGAGGAACAGCTCATGGGGCAACTACAGACAGATGCTTTCTCATCACTCTGTTCTCACTGTTTAACAGTTCAATCTTTTTAAAAGCAGAGTATCCTCCATCTGGATGGATGCTCTGTTCTCGAAAAGGGATTAACATCACATTAACATTGCCAGGTAGCTGTCAATAAATCCTACACAACAATGCTCTCTCCAGTTTCGTACTTCATGATAAGCACATCTGACTCCTGCATCTCACTTGTTCTACTTACCCCTACTTTATCCTACTCTAAATTCAATTCATTTCATAGCTGACGTGAACGATGACGTTACTAGGGGAAGACGAATCATAATAATAGATACAGCCATTTCAGGCTAATACGGTTCGACAAAGGCTCGGTCTGAACCCCTGCATCACTGCCTCTGAAAGAGCCGTCCCTCAGCCACATCAGAAGCCTTCCTGGCTTCTCTGTACTGACACAGGAGAGAAAAGGCGACGCGTCTGACTTCTGAGCCCCCCCTGGGGAAGAGGGGCAGTCACCCCCAACCACCCTCTGAAGTTACTGGGTGTAAAAAGCAGCGAGCAGTCTTCCCAGGCTGTCCGTCGTCTCCACAGCGTTCTACCGCAAGGCAGCACAGACTCCACAGGCTGAGCATCACCAACCAGGGAAGTGGGTGGCCCTGAACRTGATCGAAAGATTGATCAAGTTTTCAGCACTGCCAGAACCCCCCAAAATACATACAGTGCGTGTAGCTCCAGCTCACTTTACAGTTTTCATATGTGCTGAGTATTTTTGCCAAAATAAATGTATCTCCGTTCCCCCCACCCTGCCCCTTAAAATTCCTAGCAAAATACTAGGCCTTTTATTCGATCGCTCAGTAACAAGTTGGTGGTTTTGATGTTGAATTCTTTCACGTCTCTTTGAAAACATGCTAGATCTTAAAAGTGCTAATTTTGTATTCAAGTTTTGGAGGCTCCATATGCTTCCATGTACAACCAAGTAATTCGTCTGCAGCTGTTTAAGCACCAGATTTGTCAGTGACTAAACACTGAGACCGGTTTAGGTCGTATACAACTTTCTTGTTTGTAGTCTAATATGTTCAATTACCATCCAGACCGATTTAGGGCACACATTTATATTCCACATAAACTTTATTCACCTAAATATTCTCCTTGATCTTAGACATAGAAAATAGCAACAGATTCAATTCCCCCCCCCCCCTTTTTTTTATAGTGAACATTTTGTCTACGTTTGGTAATTTTCCCTGTTCAACATGAAAGGATAGACGCACACCGTGGTTTGATACTGCAAACATCACCCCAGGCAAATGAATAATTTTACTTAGAGAAGCACTCTTCTTGGCACTAGAAGATGCAGCATCGTGCTTTAACACACGAGAAAACAAAAACACTAGCAAAACTGCAACACAGTCCTCGTTCTAAGCAGTTTTGGAGACAACTGAAAAATTTTGGAAAATAAAATAATCCCAGGAATTAGGGAAGACAAGCATATAATGCACTGTCTGAATTGCTATGGGTTTGACTAGATGATGGGTGTAACAACTAAATATCTTTATGCTACAAGAAGGAAGTTATGAGTGTTACACTTATGACTGTAATACTTCAAATTCACATAATAGCTAAATTACTAATTTAAACCATAATTTAATAGTCACAATCTAAATTATGCAGAGAAATGCAAAACTCAGAAATACTGAAAAAAACAGTCTACTTCTAAGGAACCTAGAAGTTTCATGTTACAGCACAAGAGGATAATGCAGGAAGACTTCCTCAATTACAATAGTTCAGAGTTATAACAGGACGTTTGATGTTTTGCTTGGGAAAACAGCAATAAAGGGTTGAGCTGGACAGCATTCAGTAGTCAACCTACTTTGGAGACTACTGGGTCCTTTTGATAAAGTAGACTGCACAGTCCAAATCTCCTGGGATCATACAGTAAATGACTACCATGGATCTACATAACGGTACTGGAACATGATTATCTAAACCAAACAGATTTCTACAGCTGCCTTTATGAATTTTCTGCAACTCTTCCTTTACTTGAGACATTCTTTACTCATGGCAAAGCTTCTTCTAGTAGCTTGGTGCTTTACCAGATAAAACACAACACAACTGAAATGCAAACATTTTCCTCAATTTGCAATCAAAGCAAGGTCTCCTATTTTAAAGAAATAAGCCTTTGAATTGGTAGTAAGAACTTTTTAAATTCGTACTATTGGTTATACTAGTAAGGGAACTACTTTATAACATTTCAGAGAATCACATTTAATTATCTGCATTTGCAATAAAACTTAATAGTTTAGCATAGCCAAGAGCATAAAAAAATTGCATTACTCATTGTATAATACTAACATCTTAAAAAAAAAAAAAAATCCATCAAGAAAGTTAGCTGAAGGCATTACACTAGAAAAAATGAGTAGCAGGTAAATGTGTACTGCTAGATATTCCTGTCAAAATTATGGGGTACCTACCTACCTATGGTATCTTAAAATTAATCTCTCAGTGGCAAGGAAGGGCCAAAATAAAATGCTCATTCAAATTTATTCTTTCAAATTTACCTCCTGATGAGTATTATCCAACAGGCAATCAGTAACTAACTTTTCACATTATTTTATTGTCGCAGAAATCCTGTGATGAATTAAGGTATCCATGTTTTATGGGTGTAAATTTTCTGGAACAATGAACCCTGTGGCACTGGTGAAAATCAGAGTCCAGGCACTCCAAGTTCAGCACACGGGAAAAAAGCGAAACACCTTCTAGGAACTCTGCAACAAAGAAAGAAAGTCATATATTCTCCATGTCAGCATTTAACTACTTTAACCTTGTCCATTGCTCTCCTCCTGACCACCTTTTCCCATTTGCTTCAGTAGGAAAGGATTTACAGAAAAGCATCAATCATAGCACCCCCAGCTCATTTCAGACGACTTAGTGTGTCTTTAGTAAGCATGGCATGACACCACAAGAAGCAAAAAATAAAAAGCACATGATCTTGTATCTAAAGATAGTATAACTCCTTTTTGAATGCTTGACTGAAATCATTAATATGCTTTACTTTTCTTAATACTATAAAAACTAACTGCACAGTTGTATAACGTCATATTTTATCACATTGTCATCTTCATGCACAATTAGTGACTAACAAAATACTTCCGAGATATATATATATAAAAAAAAGTATTTTATTAGGAGTATCTATAAAACGAAGCTAAAAAATAAAAAACTGATTGACTTATTAAAATTGATACTTCTAACCTAATATGTGGTCATAAATGTTTCATTTTTAAAAAGTAGGTTTTCATCTTTACAAATAATACTTGATGCTTATAGGCTATTGCATTCCAATTACCACACAAAATACTTAAGTAGTTAAATCAGACAGTAATGGTGAGACAACAAGAGCGCCAATAACACTGCAGAGTCTCATTGTTATACAATAGCGTTCGACAACTCTTAGAAAATGCTGCAAAACCTGTGCTATTGAAAGTCACACGTAAGTACAGTACTTTATTACTTTGCTTTCTACAAAAGAGGTCATTCCTGACATAAATTACACTTATTTGATCTGTGTGGCCAGAAAGAATCAGGAGTCTTCAGCCATGCCCCTCTCCTCAATAGCAAGACTCCGAAAGGGCTACAAGGTAGACAAGTGATTGTCAGCCAACAATAACAGATGAATGGCTGAAAAGAAAACTTTTCCTTAAATAAATAAATAGTATGTAACAGGGAATACTATTTGGTGAACAAAATCTGTGTAGGGCGCTCAGATACTCTGCTTATGGTGAACACCTGCCATATCTTGGTGTTTTGAGCATATGGATTGTGGTAAACTGCAATTATTCAAGCAGCCTATTGACTTCTGAAACAACTGCCCCATTCCTGTAGGTAGAAAAGAAAAAAAAGGGTTATACAGCAGGGAAACTCTGATAAGGACTTATAAGCGTAACTGCCTCCAAAACTCATTGCTCAACAACGGCAATCATTGCCATACAAAAGCCTCAGGTGCCACAACTTTCGTTTCACATTTTGTAAGCAGGCTAGCCAACTTTCTCCTTCCCAAGTAAACAGGTCTGAATCTTGACTCAATTTTTTATTTTTTAACTATATCACAAAGGCTGATCAGAATGAAAAAGGCTGTGAATGCCTCTCTGGGGATGAACGTTTTCCTGTACAGTGGTGTCTCTGTGTATGGGCTGGAGAGGAAGGTGGTAGCTCACCCAGTGGACTAACGCTCACAATATAGGTACCAGAGGGGAAGAAGCCCAAAGCCACATTCAGTCTTTCCTCACCACCCAGAGCCTGAAGAGGCTGCTTAAACATGAACAGGGACAGAAGAGGCTTGACATCTCATTTGTTTTGAAAGGAGGTTTGGGATGGTCCCTCCTTTCCCTACAGGTGAGTAATGATTTACTACTAGCACATAATGATCTTGAAACAGGCCAACTGCTGTCCTACAAAGTTAATACTTTTCTTCCTCTTCCTCCATCCATGCCCTCTGTGTTTGCAATATTTTTATCCCCTGTACTGAGAGTCTCCTTCAGACTATATTTCTGTTTTCTTACATAAAATTATCAGAGTAACCTATCACTATAATTTAATACTTCCTAGAGGAATACTTCAGAGAGATTGGGTCTTCCAGTTTTGCAAAAGTGGGTAGGAACATTAAAAAGCTCTGTTGTTCTAACCTCTTCCTGGTAGAAAATAGTGCATTTCATGTTCCTTTCATGTTCCTCCCTCAAACCTGAGCTGAGAGTCTGGCAGAAGATTCTGAAAAAGGATGGGCAACTCATCTTGCAGCTATGCAACAACAATGGAGACACACACCTTTAAAAATTCCAGCAAAACAAAGCAGGAACAAAGAAATCAACCAGCAACACAGATGGATACAAAACAACCTAGAAAAGTTGGTTGTAGCTCAGTTGTAGCTCTTGGCCACAGTACTGAGGACTGCCAAAGTCTGGGGGGAAAAAAGAGAAAAAAAAAAAGAATTGCTTGCAGAACATATTTCCTATTGGAAAAAAATGAATGAGTAGAACAGAAACATGCCAGGAAAAGTCTCTGCTCCAACCTTCAGGCAGACAAACCAGGCAAGACAGACAGGCTGCAGAGCCAGTGATGTGAAGCTTGGTGCCCAGTATTCTGAGCTGCTGTAGACCCCAAGGCAGCTACTGATGTGCTCCTGAAGCAAACTTTGTTTTTGAAAAAAAGGATTCGAGCACATAAAAATTTCAGTGCTTCTAGAACAAAATACTTCAAAATATTAGCAGCAAGAAAATACCCAAAGTAAGCAAACTTATGCCAGGCATTTTTCACAAACTGAAATCTCATTTCCTGAACTGCTCTGGGGTCTTCTCTGTACTTAGGACCCAAGTGTCATCTCAGGTAGACAAGGGTGCTTTTTCTACCTCTGTTCATATGCTTATGTTTAAGGCAGGTCCCATTCCTGCTTAGGAAATTCCTAAGTTCTATGACAATCTGTTGATGACATATGCACACTAGTACCAGAAACAGCTATTGTAACTGGTAATTGCAAAAAAAAMCAGAAAAAACCCACAAAACTATTAAGTAGGCTGAAGCAAACCTCAAATAATGTCTATTTACTGACTTTTAGCAGTATGGTCACTTGCCCTCCTTCTTCTTTTTCAGTGACAGCTGAGGTTTTGTGTGTAACAATTTGATTTCAGTCAAAGGTGAGATGAATGATAAAACTTGGTCGTACAGAAGTTACCAGATTTCAGACAGTAAAAAATTGAATTATTTGTTAAAAGTTACTTTAAATCACCGAAGACATCAAAAAATCCCACCTGCTCCAGAAATGCAGATTGTTGTACTTTTCATATTCTGAACAAGCTTTCTTTTTTCTTAGCAAACCGCAGCTCCTTAATAGTTCTCAGTAACTTCCAAAAGTCTCTTTAATGGAATGTGCAAATTTTGTAACTGCTGTGTTAAGTAAAACGTCAACCAGCACCTGAAAAGGAGACTGTCATAATTCCTTCTTTTTCCCTTATGTCTTGGACTAGACCTAGAACAAGACTTTCATTCAGTAATTATTAAGTCCTTGCACTGATTATACAGTGAGAGAACCAAGCAGTGCAGGAAAGTGCATTGCACTTCTCAACACACAGAGCAGATTCTTGGCTGAACCTAAGCCATCTGTTGACCCAGCTTTTAACCTCCCTTAAAATGAACGCTTGTCAGAAACTGGTTCTGTATTTCTAATCACACCCTGTTAGCTTTCCTTATAAGAGCTCTTTAACCAATCTCAGGCAAAACTGCTGCCTCATCGGCCCACCAGAAAAACAGTTTGCTTCTCATTTCTATGGTACTTCTGCAGCTGAGTGCACACAGCCTGCAACCACACATCGGCAGTCTGGGGACAACTGAGTACCAGTGAYGCTTACACTACACGGTGTTAGCAATAATTCAGCAAAAGTAAAAAATTTCTTCCAAGTGCTGCAGCTGTATGCCACTCCACACAGAATGAAAGTTTCCTTACAAGGTAAGTTCCCGTATGCCTACAGAAGAACTTCCAGTTAATTCACCTTCAAATCTTCTCCAAATACTTTCCCTACATTAATACACAAAAATTCAGAAAAGCAGTAACATTCATTCCATCTTGATTTCCCTTTGAACWATGGGTTTTACATTTATGGAAAGATTACAGTGTCTGAAAATAAAAACTTTTTATACATTTATACAATGYAGTTCATCTACAAAATGTCTTAATTCCTAGGGGACCAGTAAAGCCCATTAKCAAAACTAGAGCTAATATTCTGTGAAAAATACTACGGTAAAACTAGAAGTCTTATGAGTGATTCATATTATGCTAAAAGCAACATTACCGTAATTAAAACRCAGCCTCTACATTAGATTTGCTGTTCTGGAAGTTCATTATCTAACAATGAAGTCACCAGAACTGATATTTAAGCTGAAATATGTTTCCGACCTTTCAATTATGAAACACTGCATAGAGGCCAGCAATGCTACCTACAGACGTGCACTCCCCCCAGTACTGGATGCAAATCCCTGTGCTTCAGCCGATGCACACAGCAGTCAGCCCTGCTCAGACGTACAGGTTATGTTGAGGTAGCAAAGCAGTAAGCCAAGAAGCATGCAGAACCACCCTGCAGCTGAGGTGATTACAGCCAGAAGTAGACACACCAGGGCTGCRGGCGGTGATAGGATCCGGGCCTCCCGTGCACAGGAACAGCAGCCGGAGAGTCGCCTCCATCCCGCAGCTCACGCTGCAGCAAGGCTCTGCTCCAGAGAGGCTCGCAGATTTCTCTCGCTCTCACTATTCGTTCCCAAAGCCCARCTGGAAGCAGACTGAGTTTGAGTAGCCTATGCCAATTTTAGGACCTTAGATCCACTAACTACATACCCTCCAGTACGTTTTTTCTGTCCCGCAAAGAAACTCCTACAAATCTTTTTTGTGCTTCAAAGCAGAAAAGCCAGCGCATGAACATAAATAGAAGCCACAATCACTAAAAAGACAAGGAAGACTGTTGGAAAGAAGTACTTGAATGAACACGGAGGAGAATCTGCATGAAGGGAATCATGCATGAAGGTGCTGGACTAGATGACCTTTAAAGGTCCCTTCCAATCCAAACTATTCTATGATTCTATCCTATGATTCTGTGATTCTATAAAAAAAGAAAACAAAATTAATTTTGATTCACCACAGCAACAGTGAATTTTTCTCTAGCTGTCTGTGGAACGCACAACCCCAAACAAGTTAACGTCTCACTTCCACAAATGGGCAACAATTTAAGCACCTCTGACTGAGATTTCACATAAACTGACAGCTAAGTGGGAATCTGTCTCACAGTCGATGCTAATGAGGGAGGGCAATTGCTTACCCCTTCTTATGGATTTAAGCACCTCATCCTGAGGTGCAGGAAAGCACCTGTCATGATCCAGGATCCAAGGCTCCAGAAACCTCTTCAAGTTGATGCACCTGGCTCCCTGCAGTTGGAGGGAAAGGGGCCTCCCCTTCTCCCTGCAGCCAGAGATTCTGACTTAGATTTCTGTGTTTGGGGAACCCGATCCCGTAATTCCCATCTCAAAGGGAACTTCAAACCATCAGTCTAATAAGCAAGTGAATTAGAAACACCAGATTTACATGTTTGGACCAAACAGACGAAATATAAATTTGGAGAAACAAATCAGGCCACGGTACAACTTTTTCTTTTTTCTTTTTCTTTCCCTCATTAGCCTCTTCACTTGAGAAAACTCTGCTTTTCTAGGTAACAGGTAACCGACAACTGGTGCTGAAAGTACAGCATTCTCATTTTAAACTCATGATTGAGAGGTCTCAGATCCTGAAAATTTTTCCTCAGTTACAGCAAGCAGCAACCAACAGGAATGGAAACAGAAAATGCTTCCTGTAAGAACCAAAACTGTTAGAAAAAGCTTGGTCCTAACTATCTTATTTCAAATCTTTAATATAGCAAAAGATTCAGTAAATTAATGATTACTTTGCTCTACTGTAACTTTACAGCAGTTTTGAGACAATAATAAGTAATATTATATGTCAGGTAACAATGGCAGCTGAAAGTCTCGTGTTAGCTTTAAAAAAGTTAATGCATTTATTTTGTAATAATTGTAACTTAAGAACATGCTCCCACAAATATTTAGCAAGTCTTACAATAAAACATTTGAGAGCAATAATTGACAGTGGTGTAAAAATCATACACTGTAAGAAAATAACACAATATCAGAAATTTGAGTAAAGTTTTGCCTAATGAAGTAAAACCAGAGCTCAAAAACGCATTCTTGACTGTCTTCTTTGGTGATGGAARACAAACAACAGATACACTGAGGAATTATCCATCTCATAGCTTTGACTTTCTAGTAATGCTAAAACCAACACATTAAACCCAGAGACATCTTATTTTAGTGGTCCCTAGAAGCCCGTGTATATTTTTAACATTCATAACATGCCCTGCTGGTTCTCCTATTCCCAGGACTTTTATGGAGGACTCCTGTCCATAATTGCTGCTCTCCTGCCTCTCAGCTAATTACATTCTTACCCCCAAGTGGAGTCTGGAAAGGTGTAATCTCCTGCAACACAAGTTTTGTTGCTGAATAGAAAACATACCTTTGAAGGAGTTTTTTGGTGCTAGTTGATGAAACAATCCCTTTAATCAGGTTGAATTCTACACTTCAGAACTTAAAAAGGTTGCTTTTTAGTATCGCCCACTCTCTGCGCCTGTTAAATGCTGTAGCAACTTTGCTTTCTGTAAACCTCTGACCAGAAAGTAAACCTAAAATAGCACTGGGGAATTCTGAACAAAAAACCCAGATTTTAAAAATCATACTCTGTGGGAGTACTAACAGCTTTGGGAACTTACTCCTGCATGTCTCAGCCAGCTGACGATACTTTTGTTGTAATTACGCACTCTAATATTTGTATTATTATCTGAGTTTGTTGGGAATTCACAAAGCAATATGAGAATTGACCATCCTTTCCCACGTTTTAAGGAGAGATGCAGATTGGCTATCATAGAAAGTTTCTAATCAAGCCAGGAGAATACATCAGAGAGCCAAGACATGTGGGAACCAAAGGATATTGTTGAGAGGTGTTTGCATTTGTACCCATCAACCATTAGATCCAATACAGACTCCACATCTAAAGCAGCTTGTGACAGCTATGCAAGAAGGACAGAGCTAGCAACAGGGAGCAGGCCACTTCAGTCAAGAGGTACATAGAAATGACTATGTGCAAGACATATAGACAGAGCACAAGTGTGCATAGAGATACAAGGCCTGCAGAAACACAGGCCTGTGCATYTTTCTGTGGTCAAACATTAAGGTTCACTCTACATACATTTTTAATAGTGGGATCAGTAGGAGATGGTAGAGTCAACGCAATTATTTGGTAGAGTTACAAGTACAGCTCCTTTTTTTAACCTCCTGAGAACCCTTGAATGCTCATGCATAATACTCTAATAGAAACTGCACACATTTTTGACCACCATATTAATAGAGCTACATTCATATGATATTCCCAATGATTCACCTGGCGAGTGGCCCAAGGAATCATTAATTTAACAGCATTCTCAAATGTAAGTTTTCTGATAAGGTGTTTTGAGAGTTGATCACAATAATGATCCAAGAACTCTGGGAACCAATGTCCTGCCCTGGTTAAGATCGTTCATCATCTTCATCTTACCACATCCCAGCGCCTTCCCACGGCGCATCAGAGCACTGTACCAGCACTCATCTGCGGCTTCTCTGCACTCCAAATAACTGGGAAAGGCACAAGCGGTGGACTATTACCCTGGGTAGGCAGACTCATCTTGAAAGGATGGCAAGGGTACTACATAACTTGCTGGCTAGCTTGCAATCACTAATATTAAAACACAAGTGATACTCACACCTAACTAAGCCAAAACATAATGTCTAGAAAAGACTAAAAAGGCAGGACAGCCAAATACTTTCCCACACTTATATCGCGATGGACACATCACAGACACAATCTTTAAGACACTGTCCAAAACATTTGAATTTAATTTTAGGTTCGTACCTTTCTATTGATGAAATGCATACATAACATCCGTGATGTAACGAGAGGGCAGGAAGCATATAGGAAATCTGTTAATTTTTAAAACATTTCCAGGAACGCAGAAATCCACAAGAACACCTAAGAACTTTTCATATGAAAGATTAAAAAATAAGAAAACATTAAACCTGGCAACTGATTATTCCCAAGCACAGAGTAAGAACAGAAGTGATTAGAGGCAAAATGACAAGATACAGTAACTGAGATGTGTCAGCCAGTACTCAAGAGCTGAACTTTGAAACCGTTCAAGCTTACTTATACTTATCTCTGTACAGAGGGACAAAAACTGTCCCAAGTCCAATCWCCTTCAGGATTCCCCTCCCCCCCGGCTCTTTCTCAAGCATTGAATTGTATCAGGCATTTCAGGGTCTTCATTTACAAACCCTTCCAAGTCTCTACTTTCATGTATATAAAACTGTAACATTAAAAATTAATGCACTTGCTCTTAGAATCTAGACTTTCAGTCTGCATTGTGTCTGAAAGGAGCTGGGGAGGAACAAGAGTCTGCCATATGAGTTTGGGGAGTCCTTATCAAATATGCAGTTAACCTAATTCCTGAGAGAATGAGAATTTTTAAATATGATTTTAAATGTACAGGAGTGCATTACCTCTCTGCTAAAATTTTTATGAACGACTCATTTTGAATATATACATGATGCATTTGTTTATGAATAGACAATTTCAAAGTGCATTACATATATACACATTTTAAAGATGATTTAATGTGACCTTGACACACATACTAAAAGTGATTTAAAAACAGTTACTATAACTGCTTAATCAGTAGTTCTGGACAGGGAAGGGGTTGGGTTTGCTACTTTCAATTCATTTGCTCCAGAGGTATAAATTTAATCATAATAATATACCAAAATAGCTACTGCCCAGTAAATGCAAAAAAACTTACCATAACACAGAGGTAGACTACACAGGGAACTTAATTGGGCATTTAAATAACAGTTGCATCTCTGATGCTCAGAATTCRTGATATAATTTAATCCACAATGTCTATGATGGGCCAAACAATGAAAGGCTGTAAGATTTGCTTACATTTCAGCAA
This sequence comes from Phoebastria nigripes, assembly GCA_035582835.1. Lineage (NCBI taxonomy): Eukaryota > Metazoa > Chordata > Aves > Procellariiformes > Diomedeidae > Phoebastria > Phoebastria nigripes. Next base: position 258,934 of record JAYKAV010002821.1, on the reverse strand, counting down.
GAAGGACACAAAAGAAAACAACAGGTCAGTTTTGGAATTGGAGTGCTTCAAAAAAAATTTTAGGCAATTATAGTTTTCAAGTACGTATGAAACTGTGGTGGCATAAACTGAGAGTTGAAATGTGCTGTACTACTGCTCTCTTTTCTTACCAAGCAGAAAGAAAATGTAGGACAGACARCTTTTTGTGTCGAGACATCGCAAAAACCTCTGTGGAACAAATCAATGGAAAACTGTTCAGAGTGCCTTACCCAGGCAGCAGCAATCATGACAATGACGGTGAGATCCTCCAATATTCGGGGTATCAGAGGAACTGTATGAAACAAGTCGATCAAAGTTTACAGATGGCACACACCAGAGGAGATCCGACAACGACCAGTCCAGGAACAGACTCTAAACTACAGTCCCTACAATTAGAACTTTTGGTGAATGAAGCCACTCCTGAGGGATGCTGAGTATCTCCGAAGTCCTTTAGTTTCTATTCATAGGTGGGGGCACATAAAGGGAGCTGCTCTGATAAGAGAYAATTTTAAAGGAATTACGTTATCCATAATAAACTCATTTGTGCTGATGAATTCCTGATCACCTGCAAAAGCATGACTTCTGCAAGGCAGAAGAAATTCCAAYGCTTACAAAAACGCCAGGCCTAGACAGAACACCGTAAGTACAGTGAAAGACAACAGGCCACACCTTTCAAGACTGAAGATTGAGCTTTCTAGCACATCTTTGTTTTGCTTTTACCTGTTCCTATTATTAACTGTTTATCTTCCGACAAGTACCTAACCTTATTTGAATGTTCTTCTGCCCAAGCAACTACCAACTGCGTATCCTTCTAAACCTATCTAGCCATTTATTGTGCCATAAACTGGGGACAAATTTATGCATTCAACTCAAGTAATCTGCATAAGGTACAATATATACAGTAAAACTCATTTTATGATCTAACAGATCTAGGATGCAGGATATTCATTTAAAACCACTGCATCACCAATCACTGAAGCAAATGCTTTAGCAAGTAAGATCTTTCCAGATGCTTTTTCTAAATAATGGCCATATATGCTTTTTTGGGTGATGGTTACAATAAGTAATAATAGTAGAGAAGGGTTCTGCTCTAGTTAAGGTTTACTGTTTAGTAAGTAGCTGTTTGCTATTTAAAAGGATTATTCCTCCAAACTCAACATGCTTATCAGCTCTACTTTGCTGACTCATTTCAACCCATGGGATTGAATTGGAAAATAAAATGAAAAGTGGTAGCAACAGCTGGTGGAGTTACCTCTGACTGCACAGTCCCCTCTGCCTGAAGGAGCACTAAGTGGGAACTGGGTATCTGTGGTGTTTCCATGCTCCAGCTGTCACCCGAACACCAGGGTGGTACGGAGCGGCACTCAGACTTCCTCAAGCTACGAACAACTGGTAAAGCTCCTTAGGTAGAGTTGCCAGGTTTTTGTTTTTAATTCATTAAATAAAATCTTAGAAAACATATCAGAAAAATTCCATACAACTAACAGATGGATTAAAAATAAAAACAAAACAAAAACTGTTGTTATATATGCAGAGAGGGAACCATGGTATTACTGTTTGTGCAGAGCCCAGCAATATGCAACTGTTGCTCCTAAGCACTATGCCAATACAAGGAAACATGCAGAAAGAACAACCTGTAATAAGCTATCCAATATCAAAACATTTCTTTACCTTGGGGGGGTGGAAGTTGTTTTAAAAAAAAAAAAAAAATCAAAAATCAAAACTCAAGCATATACATGGTGGCCTGTATACAGATCATGCAGGCAAATACTAGCTATTTAAGTAAGGTGTAACATTGCCAATGATCATGAACAAATCTGGGCTGGAAAATTGAAGAAAGTGTCCCATTACCCAAGCAGTACTGTTCTAAGACAAGAGTAGAAACAGGAGAGAGCGAGCATACCTCATTTCCCAGGTAGTCTGTTAGTTCTTGAATGTGTTAAGATGACATGGTTATAAACCTTATTCGAAGGACTGCGTCCAGGAGGTACCTCCCAGTCCTGCATTCCAGTATTTCTGCCCTGCTTCCTCTACTAATCTCACATGTACTGTATGTCAATTAGTTACATTTTCTATGAAGTGTAATAGCTTCTCTTCAGTGTTGCATATGCTGTTTCAAACTACTATCCTTCCCTCGTTCTTTTGTTTTGCAAAGATAATGCTTTAACCCCAGTCTCATTTGTAATTAAGTCCTGACTGAAGGCATGTTTTCCCTCCAGTTCAGCACAACTTTGTAACAGGAATTTATGAACACAAGTTGTAAACAAACTCATTTATGTATGTGGGAAATCCATCCTTTTAGAGTCCAGTTCTCAGAGGAACTGCAAAGAGCAATGCAAGTATATCCCTGCCACATACAGGTTCTTTTTAGAAATGTCAGGGCAAGTACAATGTATAAATAATGGAGCTTTTTTAAAAGAATGCTCAAACCTATTTAGGGATATCATATGTTTTCTGTAGAAGAATGCCCTCAAGACTCAGGTTTAACATACAATATAATATACATGTCATGAAAAACAGGAGGAAGCAAGCATGGTCTGATTCAGTAAGTTGCATGGCATAACATTTAGAAAAGAAACAAAGATCAGAAAAACCTGTACAAGTTTCCACTGACCCACCAATTTCAGAACTTAAGACTTCACAGGACTGTGAAATCGCCCACGTTGACCGTTCTGCAGCACACTGAAATACACTGGCCTGCCACTGTGTCCATCACATTGCTTGGACAAAACAGATCCTCCCGAGGTGCAAAGAGATAGCAAGTCTGCTATACACCTTGATAGGTTGCTCTCAAAGCTAATCGTCGTAGTAAGAATAAGTTAGGTATGGCTTTTTACATAACAAGAACCAAAGGCACTTGATTGACATGCCTACATTTATGTAATGTTGCAGAAGCAAGCAAGATACTGTCTTCCTTTCCCCTAACCTCACCACTAGCAATCTTGCAGGGAAAAATCTACTGAAGAGACCCTTTTTGCTCTGCTGAGGTACTCCTGGATTATAATCATTCTCCACCTTCTTTTAGGTAAGCTGAGCATATTGACCTCTAAGGTTTTCTCTGTTGGGCATTTTCTTCAGCCTGCAAATCATATTTATGACAACCCAAGACTATTTTTCAACATCTTCCTAAAAACGCAGACACTGTGTGCAATATTCTAATGTCCTTCTCAGCTGCTCCTTACTCACAGGTGAAATCAACTCTCCTCGCAGTCAGGAGTTTCAGTTTTATAAATCTCAAGGTCACTATAGATCATTTTGCTGCAATGTTACACTAGGTCCTCTTGCTGAACTGCTTGCTAACTATGACTCCTAGATCCCTTTTGTAATTTCTCCTTTCCAGGACACTATTCCCATTTTACAGAGATGAGATCTGCATTTCTCATCCCTCGGTGTACAGGCAAATACCAATTTTGACCGTATTTAAAAACTGCTCTTTGTTTAAATGAGACTACTTTATGAAGTCACTCACGCCGTCATCTATGCCTTTTTGCAATGTGTTGCCTGCCAATTTTATTAACAGCAAATGTATTTACTTCTAGATCATTAAATAAAGTGTTGGAAAGCACTGGATGGAATGCCCTGAAAAACCTCAGTAGAAATATTTCTGTTCAGTGATGCTAGAAAATGACTATTTTTTCTGCATGACTATTTTTAACATGAGTTTTAATGATACTGTGCAGTGCAGCAAAAATTTTTAGATGTAATCGTGCAGTATTAGATCAGCTCCCTGTAACGCTGTCACTGGCATGAAAGGAAAAGGCTAAGTTTATGCCTCAAATCTCCCACTCCTGCCCTCAGCACAAGCTCACTAACATCCACAGCAAGGTAACAGAGCTCTCCCGTGCACCTCCTCTCCCCTCCCTAACCACGGCGGGCCTCCTGCCCACAGCGTTTCACCAAGCTGGTTCAGAGCAGCTTTGGTGTGGGGTTTGCACATGCACGCTCAAGTGCAGCAGGTGGCATTGCAAGATAGATCCTCTGCATCCTCAGACATACAAGGAGAGGACTGCATCTTGCATTTTAAATTTACGCGTCTCAAAGGCATTTTCAATAGATGTCCCTGGCATAAGCATTAGTGATCCCTTTCCTGATACGCTTCAGCCATACTACTAGATATATGCCAACAGGAGCATCAGTGATGGACTTCTGTGCAGTCTGCGATCATATACCGTATTTAAATATACCAGATTTATAACACGAAGCCACTAGGTTTCTTTCATTGTTATTTGAATCATACACCCTAAGAGAACAGTGAGTCAACATTTTGCCTTTGTCAACATTATTTCTCATACAGATTATTCTTTAACATTTGATATTTTTAAGTGTTTCAGCAGTCACTTGAGCATACGTAATTAAGACCAGTTTCTGCTCCTGGACAAAAATAAAATTGTAATAAGCTACAGTACCTTACAAAGCTTATATTGGTTATGTTCTCTAATGAGAAAATATTCCTACAGTCACAGCAGAAAATGTTACAGGCCATCAATATCAAATTATGAACTCCAACATTACATGTTGAGCACATTTTGGCACATTCAAAGACAAATCTATTGCAATTCTTTACAGAGAGCTGCTCTGTCAAAGGATTTTTTTTTTCATAATTCATCAGTGACTAGAACAAAGACTTACCAAGACCTCACAATAAAGCCGCTGGCTGTGAATGATTCAGTTTATAGCTCCCTTTACAGAAGCAAAGGTGAGCAAGAGCAGGGCAGTAGCCTACAACTACCCAAAAGGGCAGCATCTGCTCTGCGTGAAATGTGAATGGGCATCACATGCACGGATTTGGATTTCCTATACATGCATAATAAAAATATTTTTTAAATGCCCCCTCCCCTACAAATAAACTGAAGAAGAAAAGAAGCTAGAAACACTATATTAAGATTGAAATACTGACAAATCTCAGTCTCCCACAAGAAAAGATGAGGTCAAACCTAAATGAACATGCACCTCCAGAACATCTTGTAAAAATCTGCAGTTGTCAAAACCTGAAAGTTTCTGGGATTAACCCCATTCCACCTTGGCCCCAGCCACACCATCTTCAAAGACATTCAACAAGCCCTGATAATTGCAGCGTAAATGGAGGACCGCAGGTTGGAAAACTGGTGTCAGGGTATAGGGCAGCATGGCAAAACTCCATGGCCCAAAGAAAATAACCAATCATGAATGAAAAAGAGAGAACGCGAGATTGAGAGAAAGTCCTTTCATCTAACAACAAGAAGCTGCAGCTGGATGCTACCAATACAAATCTTGCTCAGAAAATACAGTATCCAGTCACAGGGCCATCCACATGAGACCACTGACATTGCAGTAAAACACTAAATATAATCCAACCAGAAAAGGAATTCAAAGACTAAAAGAACTGATGAAAACCATCAGAGAGAGTCTGCAGCAATGAAACATGCAGTAAGTGTTTAGATTAGTTCCCATTCACTACCTAGTAATTCTGATTATGATGAGTTTCCCATACAAATGTAAGGCGAAACACAGCATCTATAAGAATCTAAAATGTCAGCTAGTGCTTCAAACAGTTGCTTAATTGCGCTTGCCAGCAAAATACACAACGAAAGAAAGCAATCTGCTTGTTCTGTTAGAATCCATGCGAACAGAAGATGAATAAGCATAAAAGAAATTAACTTTGTCTTTAAAATTTGCAAGCAAATGTTAATTTCATATATTCATCCCTCAGGTACTTTTAAATGGCTCACGAGATCTTTTTCTGCCTTTTCATGAACAGTATGAATTTATCTAGTACTCTAATCAGACTTAATACTTTGAGAATCACTTTGCAGACAGGTTTCTATCTTATTTCAGATATTCTTATAACCATTTCCATTTTTAAAAAGAAATGAGGAACATAGAAGAAAAAGTCAGCAATTATAGCAGCGGAACTTGAAATCCCATGACTATAGTTCTGCTTTTATCTTCATGGAAGAAACAGGGTATCACACCGGCTAGCTAGCCCTGCCTAAGGCACACACAGCCTTGCAGTCACTTAAGATTTCAGTGGGCACTTAGGGAAGAATTTCAGTCATCTGCTCACTGTTGGCACTGAAAGACACAGATGTTTACAACAGTAAGAATTAATTACTGATGCTTATTAAAGTACTGCTACAGTACGACAATTCTGAAACCGTACAGATTACCAGTAAAAGCATTATCATTCACTTATAAATTGCCACTGTAACCACCACAAAACAACAAAAAAATCCCAACCATTCATTTGCTAGAAACAGAGGATGGAAAAAACAGAAGAGAGGTCAGATTAAAACTCCAGTGTCAGCAGCATACTCTTCAGAAGGATTAACAGCTGTGATWTAGTGAGTAATATTAGCATTGTGTTCCTCATCAGTCACAAGGAATAGTCTGCTGGCTTATGCCTCTATGGTTACCTGAAAAGCATGTTCGAAATATTTTCTAGAAGTATGGCTGTAACACAATTTTTCTCCTTTGAAAAATAAGTAGTACTTCATTTTACTAACGTTAATCTTCAAGTGACAGGCAATATAAAAGAGCTATTTGTAATCACTCTTAAAGAACTATTTTCTCTCAAAGACTTCTAGTAAGTTTAATTAAACAGATAATTAGGATGAAGAAGCATAACTTACATAACACGTTAAGAGTTTCTTTCAGAACAATTATATAATAATACAGTTAAATACAACTGACACAATGGCAGAGTTTATTCATGTGTATTGCTGCTCCAAGAGATCTCCATCTCCCTCGAACATGCTTTATGTCCTACAAGAGAGGAAAAGTAAAGCAGTGGCTGAAAAACTCCCCATCACTACCACTATTGCATCTTGCCCACAGAAGTGAGATACTTGCTAAGTGGGAAAATACATGGCATCTATCTCAGAGATTTCCTTACTAGATTAGAAATGCTATGCTAATGACTATAAGTAAAGCCCTGGTTTAAAACCTGCCTACGTAACATAGTTTCTCCCCATCAGATCCAGTTTCTGAGAGGCAGCAAGCCGAGCTCTTCTCCCTGTCCCTTGTTTAATTTAAGGAGGCTGCTGCTAGAGACCTCTGCCTTCATGTGCAGGACCAGCTGCTCAGGGATACATGGAAGAAGTAAAGTTCTACTTTCATGTCCAGTTATCCACAGCATTAGGAGCATCGYTGTCCACAGAGCCTCTGGATCTAGGCAATCTTCAAGTCATGTCACTTCTCCCTCATTTGGAAAGGCAGCAAGTGAATCAGTTTCTCCATTTGCACGATGAGGCACTATTTTACCACTAAAATGCAACCCAACTGTATATATTTAACATATTAATTTATATTTTAGGACAACGGACTGCTCGCATCTCCTCCACTACACTTGAGATACATTAAAAAGTTACCGGTGAACAGAGCACTTCATCCCAAACAGAAAAAGTCTTTGCCAGAAGTCTGTCCCTGTTCTTTAAGGTAATCCCCTTTCAGGACCAGGGCTAAATAAACACAGCACACTCATGAAACACAACCATCTAAATTACACACCAGCGTCAGCAAACTCCTTTGTGTAAGGTAGAGAAAAATGGAGGGATGTCTCAGTGCTCTCCTGGTGTCATATGTGGCATACGCTCTTCCTCCTCYGTGAAAAGCGGTTTTCATTGCTGATTGCACGTAAGAAATTCAGATTCAGAGTTTGACAGTGGCAGAAAATAACTAATAAAAGCATGAACTCACCAATGAGAGGGAACAGAGATTTAGAGTAGACTCTTCCCAATGCCATATAACTGGAGAGCAGTGAAACSTCAAGTTTCTTCTGTTGTAGCATTGATGTACACAAATGCAGATATACTTTATGCATACGCATACTCCTTCATGTAAACATACGAATGTACATGCATACTTGTTTAATTATTTCCAAAAAACCCACATCTGGAAGGGCCAGAAATCTCCCAATGGAATAAATCTAAACTTAAGCACATTAAGTTACCTAGCTGCCAAGTTTATACAGTACAAAAGTACTCATACTTCCTGAGRAAGTGTTCCATGCACAGATGCCTCTTTCTGTTGCCCTCTGACAACTCAATACTTAAAAGAAAAAGCCTGCATTCCCTTTGCATACTGATCTTTCCAGACGCATAGTATCACAGGAGACAATCACTCCCAGTACAAACCCATGGGTGAACACATTATAGGCTCCTTCACTGCAACAAAGACTTAAAGAACACTTCTTAATAAACTAACCCGAACAAAAGGTAATGGAACTGGAGCACCTCCCTACAAGCAATGGGGTATTGCAATCACCCACTGTCACTGATCACCAAAATATTGGGGATGGAAGACAGAGAGGTGCTTCATTTAGAGGTATCGGTAACCTGTAACTTGTGCAAAAAGTCTCTAACGTTTAACTATGAGAGATACAGAAACTGTAGAATCACTGTTAGCGAAGAACATTCCTTTTCTAACAAACTGACTTTTTTGCCTTATTCTTAGAACTTGGACAAATGTTTGCTCTACTTGCTCCCAACTGTTTGACAGAATTCTCAAAATTTTAAAAGATAGTGTAAATACTGTCAGGTGAAATAACTAATATMGCACATACTCAATTTGTCACCTCAGATAAATAATATACTTGAAAAGTGAAGTAACATCTTGACTATATATTTTGCACACTACAAGAACAACAATATAAACATAAATTAACAACAAGGATCTGGAATAGATCTGCTTTCATAAACTGTGTGATATGTCAGATTATTTAGAAATCAGTAACACAAAAAAAATGCATATACGTTTTTTTGTGATATTCTTGCATTGTAAGAGATTATATACCTCTTCCTTCCTGGAACTGAATATTAGCGTCCTTTTGGGGAATTTCATTCATAGATAACTTCTGTGGAAGAATTATTTTAAAGGCTTTCAGCCCCCCCACTGCATTACTCCTAAAAGAAACAGAAATGCCCTAGCTGTTACACATAAAGCTGGAAATGTCTCAGTTGTTACAAATAAATCTGAAAATACATGCTACACATTTGAACACATGCACTTTTTGAAAAGCAATGTGCATTTGTTGAAGGTTACTAACTAGACATTATGTTTAATGTAAACTACTTTCTACATTAACTTCAAAAATACTGAACCAAAATTTCTCTGAAGCAGCATATGCAGAAAAATGTTTGCTTTCAGAGAATGACCACAACAGAATTACTATAGTCCAGTGAAATTCACTATTTTCATTATTCAACAGAGATTCAGACTACACCTATGGGGTTTGAGTAAAAAATCAGCAGGATCAAAAATACTTCTGGGAGTGAAGAAACAATGAGGGCCTGCTGCTGTTTGGCACCGGAACACAAATCCATGCAACTCTTCCCTTATATGCTTAAAATTGCATACATGTTAAAAGTATTTTACTAGACTGAGGTCAAAGTCATAAATTAAACTTCTACAGTGGAAGACTTGCCTCATTTAAATAAAGATGATTATTTTGAGACTCTATTCCACTCCAGAGACCTAATGAAGTAAATTTGTACTGCACTTTATTTTGGATGATGGTACACTCCAAAGTTCAGCATTTGTTATTATTTAAACAATAAGCTACACGGTTTTCCAAAAGCAGAATCTAGTCTCCGAATCTTGGCCAAAATGCCGTCAATTTTAGGTGTGATGCACCTTGCGGCAGCTGCAGCTGGCTGAGGTTTAACTCGAGCTAGCTAGGTAGCTCAACTGTGGAGCCAAATTTAGCCCCAGCTGAATAAACTGCCAAGAGAACCTGCAGCAATGCTCGCGCTGGTGAACGCAAGCCGAGATCCTTACTGTTGAAGCTACAATACGTGATAGAGAAATTGGTGGTTAATAATTAACTCATCTTTACCACTATGACATTGATGAGTAAGGCATACTATTATCATAGAAACAGAAGCAGAAAGACAGGACTTGGTGAAATCATTTCAGGGAGTGAGTGGCAGCATCCAGGTTTCCCAGCACGCGGATTAGCACCCTTCCCACAGAAACCCATTACCTGCTAACAGAAGAGCCTACTACTGGAATCTCTGTTAACAAAATAGGTTTATCACAGCACAGGAAATGTGTACGARAAAAAGATTTATTAAAAAAAAAAAAACAAACGGAAAAAAAAAAGCCCTAAACATAAAACAGAGAAGCAATTATTAAATTATTAAGTTAGTTCATACGAACGTATGAACAGGAATATTCTGACAGAAAAGTTCACACAGGCTTTCATCAGAAGCAGATCATGCAATTATTTCAGTTCATCTATTTAAACCACTTACTCCTCTTAGCAAGACTCTCTTCTTCATACGTGCCCGTAAAGCCCCAAGAACACTTCTGGAAGCACACATGTATTCATATACGTTCATATCACAGCTACTTCTTTCACACACTGCTGCTTTCCTCGTTCAGCTCTGTAGCTGGGGTAAATACCTTCACTTATCTTGCAGGCAAGAAAAAGCAAGATTAGCTTCAGCCTGTGGAATTAAAATTTACAAATATACTCCCAGCATGGTTTGAGTGGTGTTTGTCTTGAGAGCAAAGCAGGTACAAGCTCTGCCAGTCATGCTTTGTGCAGCAATCTGACTTCTTGTTAAGTTCTGGCTGCTGAGCAGCAGCTGTGACCTTCAAGTAAGCTAAACTTGGCAAGCGAGCAAAAGAGCCCACCTAGGAGATGGAGTTTGGACACGGTGCAGCCCAGTCACACGATCAGTGAAAAACTCCCTACACAACTTCTGTCCTGCAATTTTTTTTTTTTTTTCTGAAAAATAGTTGATAAAAAAACATTTAAAAAAATACTAACACAGAAATTATGTCCCTGAAAAAGCTCGTTATAAACAAGCAGACACATGGTCATCAGGCTGTTATTTCCACTTCTTCCAGCTAGCAAAAAAGCAAAATCGTAACTGCAGTGCTCGGCTGATGCAAATTTTTTTATTTCTAGAACAGTTCACTCAAATGCAAAGGTGCAGACAATTATAAACTCTGCCAAATATAATTCTGATTTTCTGATACAGTATTCCACCTTGCCAGGTGCTCTATCAGCAAATGTGCATACATGGCCACTAGCAGGTGAAGAGTTACAGACTGTCACATCTTCCACAACGAGACGATACCCAGCTCTACACAATGCATCAGTAAAGCACTTTAGGTATGCTTTGATGCCAAACAGTTTCCTGAACGGGGATCTACTGCCACCTCTTCTGAATGAGCCGTTCAGGGGGAATTGTAAAAATAATATATATTGTGGCTTCAGAAACAGGAATCATAGACATTTTTCAACACTTAACTGAGACCGATATGTGAGAAACGCTCACAAGTAGGGACTCAACTCACACAGATCTGAGCTGATACAAACAGGAATTCAGGCAGATAAAAGCAGTACTGGAAATCTGTGAAGTACTCCCAATTTGGAGAATGTCTGTTTATATTACTCAGATTAACGTCCCAGTCTTCAGGGTCCCAAATGCCCTATAAAAGTCTAAGTACCAGGGGATCATTTGAATCCCTGCTTTTGTTGTTTGGTTTTTTGGGGGGGTTCTTTTTTAAGCATTATTGGAAGAATTCAGAGAAAATCCCCCTCCATTTGTTTTGAAGCTTGGTTATTTTCCTTTCTGTTGTTTTTCTACGTGTTGACCTTAAAAACCAAACCAAACAAACAAAAAGCAAAAACACAAAAGGTGTTTGAGTTCACCCTTCCAATGAAGGGTCATTAGTAAGTAGTAAATTAGTTAGTAGTATGAAAACATTATTTTGCATATCAGAATTCTAAAAGATTTTAAATTTTATTTAAACCTTTTTTTTTTTAAACAACAGAAGCATAGTCATGTTTGGAATCCTTTGCCTGTATGTATCTGTACAAAAATGTGCAAAATATCTCTCATCTCTTCTAGCATGTTTTGTTTTGTCAGTATCAGATTTTATGAACCAAAGTTGGGAGGGGGCACCTTYAGAAATGTTACTTTAAGACAGCTCACTGAAGTTTACGGCGCTGAAGTTTTTTTTCCTGCGTCTATCATATCTGGCTTCTTCGTTTTAATGTGTTGCAATCTGTTTATTTTTTTTTTAATTGCAGTTCTTATTTTATATTTCATAATATCCAAACAACTTAAGTTCTAAGAATAAATGTGTGTGTTTGTGTTTTCAAATCTAAATAATTCAGGAAGATGAAGTGGTAAAAACTTTGCTTCCTAACATGTAAGGAAACGCTTGAAGAGAAATAAAAAAAACACTCCCTATGCTTTTTAAAATAATTTTTCTTCTTGGGCTCACAAGAGATTAGCATACCACATGCTTATTTTTAGGCATTTATCTTCAAGTACATGAGTTCTCCATTTTTCTGTTTCTTCCAGAAACTCAGTAATACATAGTACTGGAAGGTACAACAGAATTTTCTGATCTTTGATTTTACCACTTTTCCAGAACTAAAGGACACTATTTGCTATTAAAAGAGAGACTCTTCCTGTTGTCCCTTCAACAAAAAGCAACCATTCTTTGACTTTTCTATAAATTCCTTAATTTATTTCCTGCACCTAGATTTTGAATAGACTGTGGTAACACGGAAAGTCAATCTCCTGTCTTTACACAGGTATCCTACACCGCAAAAAACCCTGCAGTGCCAGATTAGCTGTCTCATTCATTGGTGAAGTAAGTCCTGTGGGCTTCTGCTTCTTGTTCAAGCATAGTGCAGGTGAAAGTGAAGCTATGAACTTATTTCAATTCTTTTTGCTTTTATTTGGAATTTTTCTTCTTTTTTAGTTATCACCTTTAAATCCTTCAGGACAACCAGCAGGAGCTCTCCTAAAGCTGCATACATCAGCCTTTGCCTCGACACTACCAAAGGTTATATCAATACCAATTTTGCCTTCCCTGCTCCCCTTTCTTTGCACTTTCTATTGTCAGAAATCTCAGCCTCGCTCATTGCCAGGATTTCCTCCGTAGTTTATTGCTGTTGCTCACTAAATCTTGTCTTCTTAAAACTTTCAAAGACAAAAAGAACTCCTAGTGTTGCATTAGCACATCAAAAAAAGGTGACTCAATTTAAACACAACCCCTCCATAGTTCAGAAATTTCTGAGTCCAAGGTTAGTGGAGACTGGCAGGATTTACCAGAATAAATTGTAATTATTTATTAAAGATCAAAGTTCTTTATTTTTGTTGGCTTTGTCTTGCTAAATGATCACATGAAAATATTATAGAGAGTTGAGTTTGTACCATAAAAACCGAGAGAGTTACCCAAATTCACTGCCTAAATTAAGGTCAGAAGCAGGTACCAAGACATCACCTGTAAGAACAGCTCCCAAGTACCACTCCAGCATCTCCCCCCCACAGCTGGCATATTCACCTGTTCACATTGATTGGTCATATATGGTATATATGTAAATTCAGGATACAATATTCTATCGGTTTAATCTAATGCTTGCATGAAAACTGAATTCCAGTATTATCTTTACTTAACTTGAACATACAAGCCAAGTATTATTTCAAAATAATTATCCCAAAATTTGATTATAAATGCCAAACATTTTTTCCTTTTACTTGATACATTCTAATCCTGCTAAATCAACACATCCTAGGATTTATTATCCTAATTATAAGAAAATCCCTTCATGTCAAATTATCCATATAACAGTATCTCACATTCATCAGATTCTAAGTCACTAAAACTCATTTTGCCTTTGCATTTCAAAAGCCAAATGTTTCATGCATTTTAACAGAATTAAAACCCTTGCTAGCAAACAAAGTTTCAATTTAAGATTTTACAATATTCTTCCATTTGATTTAGATGAATTTTCAATCTGAACTGCCCCAGTAGTTCTTACTTTACTTAGTCGAATACAGTTTGTACATTGTCATCATGATATAACCCACACACCAAGTTTCTCCCATACATACGAGTTTATATATAAACCCACGTATGAGTTTACATAAATGGTACTTAAACAATTAAACATCAAGATTTTAATCACCATTTTTCTGAAACCTTGCATTCAATTACTATTTTTGCCACATTTTGATTTTATGCCACATCTATAGATTTATAGTCCAAATCAGTACAGGGAATTAGTACAAGAAAGCGGAGGGCGGGGGGGGAGGGGGGGGTGTTAATGTCATCCTGCAAATTACAGGGTCATATTTTCTTCAATACTGAAATTTTGTAACTTCTTTCTCCGGAATAGTTTCCGATAGCAACCGTTGCAAATCAGCCAGTGCTCAGCACTTCCATAGCTGAACATGGAGACCCCCATATCCATGACGAGGAAATAATTCATACCCTGACTGACAAAAGGAGATTTTAACCCACTTTTGGCAGAGACAAAATTTTTTTTTAGTGTCAGAAACTGGAATTCTGCTCCCTTACCCCAAGTTCAGAAGAGATAGTTACGTGAACATCGCTCTGCTCCCAGACCTCACGAGCTCCTCTGCGGAGGCCCCCCGAGTCCGGCTCCTATAAAGCTTTTGCCAGCAGTAACCACAGCTCCTGCCCTGGATTCTGCACCTCAGACTAGCAGCCTTCTCTGGGCAATCACTACAGCATCCACCAGAATACAAACATGATCCCCCCTTGATCTCCTTTAGGAAAGGGCGGGGGGGCGGAATATTCTTCCTAAATAGTAACACCTCATGCTTTCCTTGGAGCATAGCAGCATACCAAATGAATTCCAAAGTCAGACCACACGATCATTCAACCTTGAGTTGCAACTAAGACCATCAACTAAGATATTGACCTAAATTACACTACTTTTAAGTTTTCACCCGTAAAGAAAACACGTCATCCATAATAAATGTAGAGTCTTCACTGTCCAGGTGGGGCTCAACAGTAGGAAACGCTGACACGTATCCATGTTGAACGCGGAAATGTCTAAATTACACTTACAAAATGTATCTATCACTCAGTTTATCCACACACTGATACACTGTGTGACAGAAGGGTTAAAATCCTTTCCCTAGGGCAGAGAACAAAAAAAGCAATGGGTAACACCCATTAGATCAAGTCCCAGCTGACGCGAACTAGTCTTCTGATTATCTCAACATACAGCTGCCTAAACATTACTTTTTATCATCTGCTCAAAGAAAGAACATGCAAACAGACTTAAGACATGAAACACATATCTGGCTGAGGGTTTGGCTGCTCCACATGTCCCTAGGCAGACAAAATCCTGCCATGTCTGCCAGAGAGGCAGGTAACGCTGCCAGCACAGACAAAAGTTTTTCTTCAATGCTGCAGCTCAAGAACAGAACGTGCTGTATTCAAGTTGACTAATAAACATTGGCTTGTTTTGAAAAGGTCACCATGTGTTGCTGTAAAATTTCTGCTCTCCACATACCTCCCAACGAGGCTAAATCTTGCACAGGGGTTCAAGTTCTTTTGCTAGAAGAATCATGAGATGATAAAACCAAGCAGCTGAAACCAATGACCCAGCCGATGAGTGTGGGGTTCATCCTTAGGGGGAAGAAAAAAAAAAAAGAGGACCCCGAAGCTAAAAGAACACGTTCCCAGAGAGACCGTATAAAGACCAGGAACACAGCACTCTCTCTGGCACCCTGACAATCACCTAGAAAGATTGCATTACTTGGCAAATAGAAAAGGGAATACTTTCCACTACTACCCTCTATTCCTTCTTGGTGCTTCACACTACAAGATTGCTCTGCCTCTTCACCTTTTTCCTATTCTTCCTCTACTTCTTTGCTCCTAGAAGGACTGTCATCAAACAAAAAGTATGTGAAAACATCCCAGAACCTGTAAACATCAATTTAGATCAATTTGGTCTTCAAAGTTTTTAAGAAAAAGAAGTTTTTAAGGAAACGGGTATCTAGGATAGCTATTCAGAGAATTCACTAAATGTTGAATTGTGGTCCACTAAAATCTCAATTAATGCTTAAATGAGAGCTTTAAAAGACAAAGTTTGCAATTGTTAAAAATCTCAGCCTCTCAAAAACTTTATGTGAAATTTGAAAATACAATCACCAGAAGCTGGTACGGTCGCTTCATTTCTTCTTTCACATCATTTTTGCATAATCTTTCCACCGATGACTTCTTTACAACATTAATTAAGCTGCCTGTCCTTTAATAATGCCTTGATAAAGTTTGTTGATCTTCATCTTATACTTTATGAGACAGAAAGTTGGGAGACCTGACATAACACCAGCACTGGAGCATCTAATGCACATACCTTGCCTCACATAAATAGCAAACCCAAGTTTAGTAAGTTAGATATCATCACAGCAGCAAGCCAAGCATACTGTCCCACACAGAGCTAAACCTCAACATTTGTGAAGTAGCATCTTTTAATGAATAAGCAAATAAAATATTTTACCAAACACAGCTTTATTTTCTGAAGAGGAAAGCAACAGTATCATAGCAAAAGAAAAAAGCAAAGTCCTTCCCCGCTGCCCATCTTGCTCGTTTACGCTTTGTCACAGCACTCCACACCTGCGTGCGACCCACAACGTACGAAGACAGATTACACAAGCCTAGAAGCCAGCAAGGGACGGCTCCATCTGTGCTCCCGTCTTCACTCTGCTGGGGAGATGGACAGACAAAAACCATTCTTGATCTGTAGGTATCTTTCTACCTTGATTTCTTAAGTAGTATCTGGAGCTTTCTTATGCTGATTCATTCTCACACTGGCAGTACATTTTTCAGTTTTGTGGTTGAGAAAGTTGCTGGTGTCACACAGACCTATTTCTGACTTTTCTTAATAGGCTCAGCCAGTTTGTTAAAAAAACTTAAAAAAAAAAAAAAAATCAAAACTACTTTTGTCACCTCCTTCAGTTAGTATGTATGTACCTACAAATACAGTTGCCGTAACTTTGCAATTGGTGTAATGAAAAGAATAGAAAGACTTCATCTACAACCACAAATGCCTGAATTACCTGAAATTCCAGACAATACAGGTTTGCCATGCTACGCCTACTAGCAACAGGTGGGATAATTTCAAACTGCAGTTTGTGAAAGCCAGAAGCGTTGGCAAGGGTATTTTCTGTTTGTTTTAACAAAGCTGTCTCTGGAAAGTTCTCCAGTCCAGATGGGCGAGGGGAATGAACAACAAAACATTGGTGACGTCTGTAAAACCTAGAATTTAACAAGTCTGGTGCAATCTCAGAGGAAATGCAAATTTAAATAAATGTACGCAGTTATCAGAAAAAGGATGCTTCGCTACAAGACCACTCCGAAAAAAAGTTTTTATCCTCAACTTCAGCTCACACTCACTTGGCTCTGGTACACTGCCTGCGTTTGACAACTGTATCCACCTTTTTCCAAGGGTGAACAAAGCTAACGTCACTAACACCTGCTTGCCATCGAAGTTAAGCTTCTTATTTGTAAGAACTACTTGTAATGCAATGCTTATTTGTAATGTCTTGCATTACAAAAGCACACTAACATATTAGCAAATGCAAACACTTTTTGCTTGATAATCGGCTAACCTATGTAAAACATTTCAATAGAAGTATGTGCTGACCTGTGACAAGCAATTTATATTGTTTAGTGACCATGCTCACTTGTACAATAAATTCTGAGCATGTTTCTCATATGTTACACTTCAGACACTCTCTGCTGGGCAGACACGCCAAACTAGCATGACGATAGCAAACACCCAAGTCTAGGTCAGGGGGGGTTTCTCTGGGAGCCGTTGTCCGCAGGGCGGGAGACACTGAGGAGGCGGCAAGGGTGGCAGTGGGGCACCCCACAGCCCTGTATGCATCTCCCCAGTGTCCTCATCCATAGCACGGCCAACAGAGCTCCATTAACTCAGAAACCCTCCTCTTCAGCAAGTAGCCTGAACTCAGAGGTTAGGGGCAAGTTCTGTGCTTCACTGCTCTCAGCTGCCACCCGGAAACACACTCGGCTTTGGAAAGCACAGAAGGACACTGAGGAACTACAAAACTAGTATTTGAAACAAACAAATACGCCTTTTTCAGGGATTCCTCCTAAAGGAAGTCCTCAGGGACCTTACCAACAGTCCCATGGCTTCTCACTCCCAGAGGGGTTCTCTGAATTTCACCCCTCTTTCTTACTGACCTGCCTACTTCAGAAGGATCCATATTGCCTTAGTACTCAACCGGCCCATTCCTCCACCTGCACAGATAAAATCCAATCTTTTCATTTCTTGTTTATCCAAAGAAACCCAGAACTTAGAGATTCTGAATAAAGTAATGAAGAAGGCCTGCGCTCATGATTTAAGCTATCTTCCAGTTTCTCCTTTCTTAGGACATGCCCATACCTTCCTCAGGATGTGGAGAGCCTCGTGTAGAGATCTGAACTACTTTGGCAGGACTACAACAACTCCAGAAGAGGAGACAGTATAGCTATGTCCAAAGATTGCCATGAACAAGTTCATCAGTCCTTTTCAAGGCAGGACATTTTCTTCGCCCCTCCTCCCCCCCCCCCATGAGCATGTATCAGAGCAAATGCATGCTTCCACTCTGTAATAGCATTGAGGGTCTCTGTCCTGTGCCCCACTGTACAGGAAAACATTATGTCCCTACTTATCTTACCACGCCACAACAGCCTCTGGGCTTTATCTGCTGTTGTGGTTTAACCCCAGCCAGCAACTAAACACCACGCAGCCGCTCACTCGCTCCCCCACCTCCGGTAGGATGGGGGAGAGAATCGGGAGGGCACAAGCAGGAAAACTCACGGGTTGAGAGAAGAAGTTTAATAATTGAAATAAAACAAAGTAGAACAGTAATAACAACAGTGATAACAACAACAACAATAATAGAATATACAAAGCAGGCAATGCACAATGCAACTGCTCACCACCCGCCAAACGATGCCCCACCCGTCCCAAGATATGAGAGCCCGCCCCTTCCCGGACCACGCCTCCTAATTATACATGGAGCATGATGTCACATGGTATGGAATACCCCATTGGCCAGCTGGGTCAGCCACCCTGGCTATGCTCCCCCTGCCAGTTTCCCGTGCACCTGGCAGAACATGGGAAGCCAAAAAGTCCCCAGTGCAAGCACCACCCAGGAACAACCAAAACATCAGTGGGCCATCAGCGCTCCTATTATACCAAACCCAAAACACAGCACCCCCCAGCTACTGGGAAGAAGTTAACTCTGTCCCAGCTGGAACCAGGACATCTGCAAAAACTGCATGATACATATCTATATCAGTAATTTTCAACAGAACCAAATCTCACAATTTCATGCTTTGCTGCTTCAAATATCCAGCTTCATTTTTAAGACAGAAAACGTATTTTGACCAATTAGTACCTCATTGTGTCTACAATTAAAGAGTAGTACAAGACTTAACAATTTACCTCACTGCTCCTTTTTCTAGATGGACAGATTGAAGCAAGAGTTAACCCCTTGAATTTATACCACCCACGACCTAAGAATAGTTAGGCAAATGAGTCATATTCGTGGATACAATACAAATGTCTTCGATACTCTCCACATTATTATACAGCAGCCGGAGTCAACTGTCACTTTGTAAAGCATCACAATTATTTTTTAGTGCCGGAAATAGTGCAGCAGCATTTATAGAAAGCAACTAACTACAGCTAGTCCTATGGCATTCTGCATTACTCTGCAGACATAAGCAAGGTATACATAAAAAAAAAAAAAAAAAAAAAATTACACATCCTATAAAGTAACTGGAAAAAATAACCCCTTGATGTGTAACTAGTGATCCTGAAGTGAAAATACCTCAGAATTTACAAATCAGATAATGTTGCTCAAAACCACTGGGAAAAACACAGCCGTATTTTGCTGAACAAACAGCTCAAATCCAGAAAGTGGCATGACCTAATCAGCTCCTCCAGCTGACCTGGCTCATTAAGATATCTATTTTGCTAGTTTCAATTACAATACACACAAAAAATTGCTCATGGCCAGCTGGTATCAACTAAAATAAGAAACGTGACATTATTTTCCTTTTTCCACCATGTGAAAAATCTGTTAATGTCTGAAAACATGCAAACCATCTTAACCTTGAAAAGAACAAAATAACACAAATATTTTGACTCAATAGATAAAGGAGGTCCAGTATCTGGTGCTATTTATAGCAATTTTACATTGTTATATCTCATTATAAGTTTAAGGTTTATTTTTATTTTTAAAAAATAATATTCCTTGCCTGCAATCTCTTTGTGGTTCAAAATTAGTCCGCACAAAAAACTGCAAAACCACCTTGTATCACAGGCACAAAAGAGACTGGCAGAAGATTAAACCATATATTCTTTTCTCACACCACCCTAGAACATACTAGGTGAAATATGCCTCTAAAGCATCAAAAGATACATCTTTAAAAGCTCGGGAAAAGAGACCACAAGAAGTAGGCAGAGAAATTTGCGTTTTTTTGTTCTACTGCTTTGACTTCAGTGTCTATGCAATGCACTCAAATCTTTTTGGAACTCTTCTTATATTCAGCAAGAAGTAAAGATAAAGCTGACAAAAATTAAATGAAGGTTCCTAGTACCTGAAAATAAAAGATAGCCGCAGCCAACCTCAAAAAAACCCTAACAACAACAAAAACCTTACCGCCCTGAAGCCTTAAGATAGCCTGAAAATCTTCAACTCCGCAGCTGATCAATAAAACCAACAAAATTTCTTTCATTCAGTCTTTGGCCTAAACATGCACCATAATCTTTGGAGTGATTTGTAAAGCTTTTAAAATCTAAAATATTCAGTTACTTTCTCTGTGTGAAGCTTCTGAGCAATGGTCAGGAGTGAGAAGGAAGAAAAGAACCAGGTTAAGGGGACACTGAAAAGGAGTTTGTATTAGCCACTAACCCGAGCAGCTCCTTTTCCTTTATGCCTGACTTGTTCTCAGAGGTCCATTTCTCTTTTAAAACAAGTTAATCTCTGATCCCTCTAGTCTCTTAACACTCGTCTCTGCAAACGTGATATTTATACAGACATCGGTAACAACAAATGAACAGAAGTAGCATTTCGCTTGGATGTTTTTTGAGATAGAGAGTCTATCCTTTGTTCCCACCATTCCCGATCACCAGGAAAGAGCAGCAAAAAACATTCTGCAAGCCTCACTGAAAGCATGAAGCAAGAGGAACTGGTTGCACACCAGAGCTGCTGATCCTTCTCCTCCACGCTTTCTGCTGCCTCATCAGCAATCCTTTCACTCTCCTCAGACTGAACAGGCACGGTTGTCTTGCTCAGCAGTTCTTCCTTCTCTCTCTTCTCACAGATGTACATGCAAGTCACTTAAATATTTTTGATTCATTGTGGTTTAATAAGTGACTGTTAGCTGACCTATATTAACTGACCCAGGAAAGCACCCTCAACTCACTGCAAATGTACAACAAAATATGCTCTAGCAACCTCACTGGCTGCAGCTCATTCCCCCGTTCTGCAACAACATTAACAGTGATTTTTTCCAAATATGGAGGCAGGCTTTTTTTCTTTAGGGTACATGCTTTGTTGAGTGTTCCTTGCACTTGCAAGCATATGGCATTGTCATGCTGAATGACGCAAGGCCTCAACAAGGCTTGTGGCTGCCTGTGATCCATGGGCAGCCACAAGCCTTGGTGAAGCTGAAAATGCAATAGCAACATTCAATGTAGTTAAATGAAAGACAAGTTTAATATTTATTAGCCAAAACTGTGAAAAAGACAACTCTAGGGACTCTTGGCA
Organism: Phoebastria nigripes; assembly: GCA_035582835.1. Classification (NCBI taxonomy): domain Eukaryota; kingdom Metazoa; phylum Chordata; class Aves; order Procellariiformes; family Diomedeidae; genus Phoebastria; species Phoebastria nigripes. The sequence continues at coordinate 237,365 of JAYKAV010002821.1, read as the reverse complement.
ATGCCACATGACTAGGCTGAATACAAACACAGAAGCTAGGAACAGATCTGGATGCAGCAGTATGTGTGTATGGCAGAAACAAACATACAAACAGAAAGCCAAGGTGACCACCAATAAAGATTTCGGAAGATTAATGGCTAGCAGGGCTAGCCTGAAATTGCAAGTAAGGAGATTGTCTTTTTTTTTTTTTTTTTTTGCTCCTACTTTGTCCAGCAAAATGGAGGGGCAGAAGGGACTGTTGTACGTTCTTTGTAAATTAACAGGATCTTACTCAATAAATACTTGACTCATCAGTTTTCCTACTAACATCCCACAAGGCTCCAAGCAATGGACAGCCATTCGGGTCTAAAGAAGTGTAGAATTTGCATTATATCATTTTTTTTAAAACTAAAAAAGAAGAAAAAAAAAAATTCTAAAGCTGAAAACAAGCTTAGACCGGAAATTTGGACTCTGTTATTTCTGTGATGCCCACTATTGTGGCTTACCAGCACCTACCAACTACCAAATGTCTTCCATTTACAGTGTGTGTGTAGACCACATACAAAGTGTGGAACGGCATGAAGCATCATACGTGATATGTATACATACCCATATATCCACTTGTATTATTTGCACAGCTCTGTAAGTATGAACCCAGCAAGCACATAGATAAAATACAGGCCATGTGATAAACAGAAGTGTAATTTTTTTTTTAAACGCCATGCTTGCATATATAAATTTATCCCTCTATGGTTTCATGACTCCTTGCAGCTCACATTATTATTATGTGTGGCTGCACTGTGATCTTTGCATTATTTAAAAGTTTTATTGAACGCTTGTTTCATTTTTTACCCATAAACCTTTTGATAAATCACTTCAACCTGAAGAGTTCCAATTTAGTTTCCCTCCTGTCCCCTTCTTAACAAAGCCATTTCATGCTTTAAGATAAATCAACCAAGACAAACCAACCAACAGTTAACGCCTGGTTAAGAAAAAAACCCCAACACAACAAACCAAAAACCTCAAGAACTAAAAAAATTCAGAACCTAACTGGCTTTTCTCACATACTTTTAACATGATCACATGCAATAGCTTAATACTACTGTACAATCTAATAATTTGTTAATGTTAGTTTAGTTAATGATTAGAAATATTTAACTTCAGCAGTTATCTGCAGCGTCTGTAGCTTTGTGTTCAGAAATCACCTAAGAGACAGAAAAATTGGCTGTTAACCTTGGACCTTGGACATATCGACACCATCAGTTTTAAGGATTTGTCCTGGTTTCGGCTGGGATAGGGTTAATTTTCTTCCTAGTGCTGTGTTTTGGATTCAGGATGAAAAGAATGTTGATAACACACTGATGTTTTTA
>JAYKAV010002821.1:196744-236001 GCA_035582835.1 Phoebastria nigripes | reverse complement strand
TTCCCATGCTCTGCCAGGTGCACAAGAAGCTGGGAGGGAGCATAGCCGGGACAGCTAGCCCAACTGGCCAACGGGGTATTCCATACCATGTGACATCATGCTCAATATATAAATAGGAGGCGTGGTCCAGGAGGTAGCGATCGCTGCTTGGGTATCCCTCAGCGGGTGGCAAGCAACTGCATTGTGCATCACTCATTTTGTATATTCTATCATTATTATTATTATCATTATTTTCCCTTCCTTTTCTGTTTTATTAAACTGTCTTTATCTCAATCCACGAATTTTACTTTTTTTTTTCCGATTCTCTCCCCCATCCCACTGAGGTGGGGGGGAGTGAGCGAGCAGCTGTGTGGTGTTTGGCTGCCTGCCGGGGTTAAACCACAACAGGATTATATGAACTTCAGCCAGCACTTTAACTGGACTTTAAATAAAGTGCGCATGTGCTTAACCATGTGAGGCCACTGTGCAGAAGGAAAATTTGGAAACTACTTAAAAATACTTTTGAGATTTCCTATAAACAGGGTTCCTACCAGAGATCCCTCACCCTCTCTCTCCTCTCCTCCTGCTTAGCTGAGGAAATCTTCTACTGTGTGTGCGTTTTAAAACTTTTTTTCCCCCCCTTAGAAAAGCTGGAATTCCTTTCTGTCCCCCTCCATGGCCCAAGGACCAGGGTGTGAGGAGTGGAGCCCTGGCAATGCCTTCAGGTTAGGGTTGCAAACGAATGAAGGATCTGGGCTGCCTGAACCACTCCACTTCCCAGGTGCGGTGCAGTGGGAGCCATAGGGGTAGCTGGGAAGCCAGAACTCCCCCACGAGCAACGTACAGTAGCTGGTGGCACAGAAAACCTCAGCAGCGGCATGAGGACTTTGTGTCCTTAGGACATTATTATTGCTTTTATGAACAAAGACACAGCTGAGACAGCTCCAATTCAAAGGTTATATCAGATGAGAAAAAGAGTTCTAGCATGAGAAGCTGCAAAAACGCATTGGAAAGTTCACCCCGATCTGTATTTCGTTTTTATTCCACTAAATGTTTTCTACTTGCACACTAGCTTCACCTCACTCCTAAGATTTTAATGAGTATCTTTGGAGAAGATACTAAAATACCTTCAGTCTGTCTACTCACATTTACTCACAGAGTTCACTGTGGAATCTCCTCTGTTGTACCACACGGGATCATATGCACCACATCTTTGTTCAGTGTTAAAGATGCCTCAATTTTTATCACAGGTCTCATGATATTCTGAGGTTTTCTTCAGAGCTCCTAGAATCAATACGTCACGTTTAAGCCTTAGGTAAAAAAAAAAAGTCTTTTTCATTACGTTTTAAATTTTTTTTTTTTTTAATAACCATCGTGCTTTTGAGTCTGAAGATTCAGGAGAAATTAATGTCTCCTGAAAGTCAAAAGGAAGCCTCAGAATGCATCCAAAATAAAACATTAGTTTCACTCTCACAGTTTCTAAGCTTGTAACTCTAAGAAGCATGAGTCATTCTTGAACACTCAAGGACAGCAGTAAAACATTGCTCTTCAAGATCAATGCATGATTACCTTTTTTCCTCCTCAGTTAGTTCTTAGACCACTCATTGTGCCTGCAGTGGTTACTGTAAGTCTAAATTTAAGCTGTAACAGGATAGGACTTTTGCTCCATGAGTTTCTAGGTAATAGTCTTGATATCTGACTTTTCCCAGCAACTGGTTTGGTCTTCTCAGTGACAAACATGCGACAAATGTTTAAGAGGAATGCTCCATTTCTGTAACAGTAAGAAACCTGACAATTCTCAGCACCACTGACACAGTGAAAGCGTGCTCCACAGTACACCTTTAACAATTATCTTGCAYGCACATACAAAGCAGCTAGTCCACAGGCTAGTAACCTCCACATAAACAGCATGAGTTTATGTTTTCGGGGGTGCAAGAACAACTTTTAAATATAAAGCGAATTTTAAGACCAGATTCTCCTGACTGGCGAGCTGAATGTGCTACAGGATCTGTCAGACAAAGGACATGCAGATCAATCACTTTATACCACTCTGGCTCAGGGCTAGCCACACCAGCCACACTGCTGCTCCAAGCAGTCTGAAGATGAAATTGCAGCCTGATTCTGGGACAAGAGGAACATTCAGGAAAGCAGGGGCTGCCAGGATACACAGCTGCCTATGCACCTTTTTTCCTCTGCAAACATCTCTTGTGCTACAGACTTAACGGCTGACGGTGCCTTGGGCCTTCAGCACCCAGGAATTCCTCACGTGCAAGGAACTCACCAGGAACTGGCACGAATCATCCTAGCAACTTGATCCCATTACAGTAATGTAAAACAGCAGGACTCGAATTTTAAAGACTTCAAGTAACTGAGAGTCACAGCCAGAAGTCTGGATTAACAGAGGTACTTTTTTTAAATCATGATGTGGATTCCTCAAAAATGAGATAATGACAACATAAATGTTTAGAAGTGTAACAGGTAGGATTCAGTAACCTTTTGTTTCCATTCTTACTTATTTAGAGTATGCTACTAGAGCCATGTAAAAATCTATCTTGCTCTCCTACAGGAATGCCTGTACCAACTAATTTCTTCTAAAAATCAATTACTGGTCACATACTGAGAAGCTCTGTTGTAGGTAGGCATCCCAGGGAAAAGGAGAATAGCTGAGGATATACCTAAAAAGTCTAGAAGGAAGAAACACGCAAATAATTCCTTTTGGCTCTTTCTTCCTCTGCCCTTTCCTCTTCTACACCCGGACACCCTTACTTCCCCACAAGGACTTTTTCAAAATTTCTCATGCAATATTGCAATCATAGAATTGTTTAGGTTGGAAAAGACCTTTAAGATCATCGAGTCCAACTGTAAATCTAACACTGCCAAGTCTACCACTAAACCATGTCCCTAAGCACCACGTCTACACGCCTTTTAAATACCTCCAGGGATGGTGACTCAACCACTTCCCTGGGCAGCCTGTTCCAAGCTTGACAACCCTTTCAGCGAAGAAACTTTTCCTAATATCCAATCTAAACCTCCCCTGGCGCAACTTGAGGCCATGTCCTCCTGTCCTATCGCTTGTTACTTGGGAGAAGAGACCGACCCCCACCTCACTACAACCTCCTTTCAGGTAGTTGTAGGGAGCGATAAGGTCTCCCCTCAGCCTCCTCTTCTCCAGGCTAAACAACCCCAGTTCCCTCAGCCACTCCTCATCAGACTTGTGCTCTAGAGCTAGTCCAGACGAACATGTCCCATGTTAGGGCTGTCAGTGCTTCAAGGTATTGCTGACCAGCAAGCAGGAAGGAAACCCTTCGGCCCCCTGTGGTAAGGAAAAGAAAATGCTTAAAAAGCATGTCAAGCCTTGAAACAGCCACACAAGACTGTGCAAAGCAGGAACTCAAAGATTGTAAATGGCGCTTCTCTTATTTCATTATGAAACAGTCCTCCAACCTGCTCCACACACCGACACAGGCACGGACTTGCTTGCTCTCTGGCCTCATCTTGCATCCGCCCCTGCCAGGCTGCGCTGCCACGGGCTCCCTGAGCGCAATGATCCACACTGCCTTTTCCTCCCCAGACATACACGGTCCCACCCTGACCCCAAGCCCAGCACCCCCAGGAGCGAGCGTCCACCCAGCAGCCTGCCCTCCGCACCCTGCACCAGAGCGTTCCCTTCCCCGGGAGCTGCTGCACGCTGCTGCCAGCAAGGAGTTTCCCTCACTACGCCCTGCAAAACCCATCCCTCACCAGGCCCCCCCAACAGAGACACCCTCTGGGACCTGGCCCTGTTACCCAGCTTGGTCTCTCCCAGACAGCAGACATGCCATTCTGGATCTGAAGGTCCGTCTTGCAGAGGAAGACAGGAGAAAATACAATGGGAAGAGTAACACCTGCCCAACGCAGTGGCCTTACTGCACACACACACACACACACACACACACACACACACACACACACAAAGTATTCCAAGGCTTGAAGCTAGCCTTCCTCCCCTTCTATCCTCACACCAGCTCAAAGTAAAACTATGCACTCTCCACAGAGGTTTTGGGAAAGTGAGGAGAGGAAGAGAGCACAGGAGAGACAGAAGAGTATAGGGGGAAAGGGGAAAGGCCAGACAGATTTTTCTCACACCTCTCACCCCTAAGTCCTGGCTGGATCCCAGCGGTCACTCGCATAGGGGAACACAGAGACCTCTCCACGCTGAATTTACATGGCAGCTGAAGCGAGTGCAGGAAACAGCTGGGGATGCTCCGGGTGGGGAAAAAGAGACCCAGCCCTCCCCTCGCTGCTACGGCATGAAACAACACTTGGGCTTCTTCCAGCTGTTGAAGGATACTTTTACAAAAACAAATAAAGAGAGAGTGAAAGTCAGTGCCACTGCAGCAGTGAAACGCCGTTCCACCAACGTGTATCTACTAAAGCGAAAAGGAAAGCTGACAACCTCGAGGAGTATCTACCCCCTCCCACCTACTGTTTTCAGACAGGTGTGACAGTCCCAAGGCGATGCCAAGGGCAGGGGTTAACAAACGGCTCCATCAGAGCACATCACCTCCCTGCATGGCACGTCATGTGCGCGGTGACCCTGTCCAGAAGACCGCTGTCACCGGGAGCCAGCGGGGCACAGCGGCGCTCACCCGGCCGGTGCTCCGCGCGTCCCCGCCGCACGGTAAGCGTGGCTGCCGGCGGGCAGCTCCCACCGTGTACCGGCCGTGACACCACCTGCCTGGCCTCGTCTTTATCGAATGGYGCGGCAACAAGTCCTCATGGGAAAATCCTTTTTGTTTGATAACAGAAATGATCAATAGAGTTGTTTTCTTCCAAGAAAATTCTTTAAGGGCTCAAAAGACCAAAACATCACGTAATTTTTCCACAGACAGGATCCCACCCTGACAGCAGGCCCGTTCAGTGCTATGCAATTCAGGGTTCCCAGCACCTGAAGGGATGCAAAATTACCTATACTACCCTTTTTCCTAAGAGTGTTGGCTCCAACAAAGGGCATTTTACGTGATAACTTTACAGAGTGCCATTCTTACCAGGGTCACAACAAACCAGCAGTTCCAGGTGCAAAACAATGTCGTGGATGTGATGCTGGAAACCGTTATATTCTGCATGTCACTCTCCTGCCACAAGCTTTTACTTTCTTATTCTACGCTGCAGTTTTAATACATTAACTGGAGCAGCTGCTCCAAAGGTAATTTTCCTCGTAACAGAATCTTCCTTCAAATACAGGACGCAAACATTACTAGTAACTGATTAAAGCTTATGATTATGTGAAGTGTATGAACCGAACTGCTGAGATAATTCCTCATTTTTCTATCCATTACTCCTTTGCCTTTTCACTAAACAGTTAGTTGCATTAAAAGAAAAAAAAAATTAAAAATCTCTGTGCAACCCCTGCTAGCACCAAGGGCTGCCAATTTATCTTCTGGGTTAAAATTCCAAGGCAGGAAAAAACATCTTTTGGATCAGCTACAGAACTTTCTAAGAATACTTTTCTTTTTAAGCAGAAGTGCTGCCTAACAATGAGTACAAATTATACACAAGATCTGGTGTTTTTCAAATGAATGCCTAAGTCAGACATGTCTGTATTTCAGAGCTTAAATAAGCAGCTTGATTTTTGAAATTCAGAGCCCTCATCAGCTCTATTTGTAATACAAGTTGCTGAACACTTCTCAAAATCAGGTTTCCTACTGAACCGTTAAAACATGGACATAAGAACTTAAACAAACCACCCCTATTTAAAAAGCGTTGCATATCTAAACAGGTATCACAGCGTCACTGGGAATAAAGAGAGTACCTATACCACCACAACATTTTTATATGGTATGTTTTGTAAATTCAGCATCAAACATTCTGAAGTTTAATGAATATCACATGCATATGTTTGGTGTAATACATTAAAAAAAAAAAAACACTTTTCTTCTGAGATATCATATTTGTGTTTTTTTGGTACACACATATCCTTGGTCCAAGGTAAAAGCAGTTATTGGCTTCACAGTCAGTACTGAAAAGGAGCCACTGTCTGTGAGGGTGAATGGGGTAGGTAGTCTGAAAATACTTTCCCTGGAGAAATAAAACTGTTTAAAAATACAACTTCTCCTAAAAAAAAGTTTTTCATTATTTTTCGTTTTGTCTGCTGCAATCTATTACCACTGCATTTGCCACGTAATGATATCTTAAAAGAATGTGTAAAAACTCCATGATACTTATATTTGCAACATTCACCTGATACTCTTTAAGTATGTGATCGCTTATCAATGAAAAATAAAAACCCTATGACCCCAAAGTCTACATTCTGATATATTATTACCATATTCATTAATTGGTATCATAATAACATAGGGTGCAAACAAGAAAACGTTATCAAAAATGTATACACTTCAGGTGGTTACTACGCTTACTTAGGTAGTTATCCACTAGATATAAACAGGAAACAACATATTTCCATAGACAAGAGCTTCAGCACCTCAGCAACTCCAGCACACAACTTACCTAGCTTCCGTTTGCAATTAATTTCGCATAATGTATCAGATGACATTTTAAGTTTAAAAAAAAAAAGGTGTTGGTTGGTTGTTGGTTTGTTTCTTTTTTTTTTTTTAAATAGACTGTTTAAGTCATAAATAAAATGGGGAAGAAAGAATAAATCATTCACCACAACACGTCACTTCAGCAACAGCAGCGACACCCTGAAAACTAGCTAAAGAACCTGTGCACATTTGGGTGGAAAAACATTCATGCAAGTGAAAAAGAGTTCCTTCAAAACCTGAGATTCTGAAATTCTGAGGAATAAAAGAATATTATAACTGGTGGTACAATAAAGCCACATGAAATTCCTGATGCTTAAATAACTATGAAAATTGGGGGAAAAAAAAACCAAAACAAAAAAACAGATGACTGCTACCTAGTGCAAGTTATCTAGAAGACATTGAACTGTTTCTCTGATATTTTTAGTTCAGCTCTTCCTTACAAGCCAAAGCCTTTTTCCTAAAGCTTTGTAATGAACGTTCACAAAGGAATAAATTAGGGAGATTAATCTAACTCTGCAGTTCAGCTCTGACCTAAAAATGCAATGATTTTTAATTTATTGAGATGAAATGTACAGCCTTCAGAACAAATCCTCATAGGTCACTGGATAAAAAAAGCCTTAATCTCTGTACCTTCTGTTTCTCAACATATAGTAGCTTTGGCCTGCCCCCACTTATCACTCTTCCATATTTTTAGAATTCCCACTTAAAGGTACTCCAAGTCAAAAACAAAAGAATTAGCTTTACTCCAAGTTTCCAAGGCTACCTACTGTCGTATTTCCAAGTGAAACTCCTCTTCAAAATTAAGTTCTGTACTTTTTTCTATAAAAATTGCAGTATGGAATTGTTTGTTGTTCTTCAATGTTTTCCATACCAAATGCTTGCAGTTCCCCCCAATCCTATAAAAAACTTCAGACCAAAATTAAGTTTGGCTCTGTCTACTACATTATTACCAGCAATAAAAATTGTTACCAAGAACAGAATGATCTTTTTCCCCCATTAAAATTAAACAGTAACAACCAACATAAGGGGTACTTCTTCAGGCCAAATTTTGGCTGCCAAGGATGGAGAACCGCTACTAGAGAAATCTGCGGGCAGATGGAGATCTCCTTGAACCAATCTTCTCCTCCGGCTTTGGCTCCCCAGAGAAGCACGCACCAGACACCCTGACGCAGGACCTCAGCTCTAGAGGGATGGATTCACCGGCAAGGATGGAGGCACGTGAGAGGGCTCCTTGCACTCACACTGGAAAAAAAACTTGCAGAAAAAGGAGCCGTGTTTGTCTGAGCCTACGCACACGCACTTCTACAGCCGGTAACACCAGAGAAAGGAATTTGCTCCAGCGTCGGAACTGAAAATAGACACTGAAAGTCACTGATCAGCTTGAACACTAGTGGCAGTAGCCCGCAGGCCCCAAAGCCTGCCTGCTTGTCTCAGTCGCTACCATGGCGCAAAGGCAGATTGACTGAGATGTTCTACATTGCTATTCTTTTTTCTTTTTTTTTTTTTTTTTTTTTTTAATCAGGACTCAATATTTGCTAATTACGTTGGAAAGTAAGCATGCCCAGAACACCTGACACAACGAGCAGGTTTTGGGGCAGGTAAAAGACACCTGAACGTGCCTTTCACCCCAGAGAAGAGGCGCGTCGAGCTGCTCGGTGCTGCTCTCGCAGCACAGGCACCACAAAACCCGTCCCTGTGCTGCCTCGACCAGCTCGCGGACACTTCATCGGGATGTAAAAGGGTGATGAAAGGCTAGGAATGGTACGTAATCCCACAGATGAAAAGGAAGGTGACTCTCTCCAAGCTTCTCCAGGAGGAGCAAGAAACGGACCCCAAAAATAAATCAATGGCAATTCAGAAGGCTTTTACAGTTTGTCAGTCAGCAGCTGGCTTGTCACAGACTGCTGGGCGGGGGGGAGTGTGTTGGGGTTTTTTTTGTTTCTTTCCCCTAGTTTCCACTGCTAAATCATACTAAAACAGAGATAAATACAAATGTTACAACTACTGCCTGTTACATGCAAGCAACTGAAATTGCCATAAGGCTGTTAATCATGGCACAGGTAAGAGAGGCAATCTGATAGTCTAAACAAGGAGACAGCAATATGTTCCTCCAATAAAACACAATACAAAAATACATAAAAATTTGAGAAGCTAGATACTAAAAGGAAAAAAAAAAATGCCTCATCCAAATGGGTAGCTCTCCACATAGAAGTGGAGGGAAAAAAAAAAAAAATAAGGTTTATTGCAGACATCCACCTTTTACAAACACCAAGCTGAAACACATTAAAATGGCAACTTAAACAGGCTGCCTTCAGCAAAACACTTTAGAAAAGAAAACTACTCATGCATGACAGGACAAGCTTCATTTGATGGCAAAGATTATTAAATTGTACAGGATTTGTTACTTAAATTGTCCACTTCCAGATAATGTCCACACACAGGAAAAAATATTTAACCATCTCACGTATCACATCCTAATCAAATATGTAAGACCAGTTATCAAGAATTACGTGGCAAATAGGTAGAATAGTCCTCAGTTTTCACTACCTTGTTCTAAAACTGGTAATGACAACATTGAAAGTTGGATGTGAGCATATAATTTTTTTCTTGTTGAATGAAGATATTTTAATTTTGAGTAAATGAAGTGGGCAAGTCTCTAGCATTAACACAGGAATAAACACACATGGAAAAAACTATTATTAAGTAGGTGATAGCTTTGATTATTAATTGGCTATGCACGCATCTGACGTCACACGTATACACCAATTCCTAACAGACCACTTCAGTGATGTCATAAATTAAATAAAAATGTATTTTCTTTTTTTTTAACATACAAAAGAAACAAAGATTATTTCACCTGTCTTGTAAACTGGTATTGAAATGGTAAGAGCTATTTCCTGCAACCAAGCTTTTCCTTCAGCTCAGTCCCTATTTTCTTTCCTGCAGGCTACTAAAAATTTCAGCGTCATCTTGTACAAAAAGGTGAACYAAGTTCTCTTCCCTATGCCAATTGTTGCTTAATTTCATACTAAGCACTCTTTATGGAGAAAAAAAAAACAACCAACAAAATGCCCAAACCAACAACCCCACCCCAAAAAACCCAGAAACAATTAAACAAGTATTAGCATCTATGTTCTTAGTTCCTAGGTGATAGATTCATGTTTACTCATGTGTCTTCTACAACCACTGCATCTTTAATTTTTTTCCTTTACAGTAGCACACCTTTAACAGTAAGCACATAAAATGACTATCTAGAAAAGACTCTAGCTTGACAGGAGGCAGGAGATGACAACTTCAACATTTTCTGTATAGGAAGGTACTGAACCAAGGTCTCCCAACTCCTGGATGACAGGTTTTACCTCTTAAAACATGATGGGCTGGGAGGCAGACACAACCACATTCTTTTCCATCACATGATATAGAAGACAGGTTCTCCAAGTGTTTTGTAGGGATCCCAATCTCACTGCTGGGCAGTGCCTAACAGTCTATCAAAACAAGCTCTTCAGGGCACTTAGACACAGACACACTTTGTTTTTAGGCCCCCAGTTCCAACAGAAACTTTGCAGGGGGCTGCTCAGACTGCAGTACTTCCAGATGAGCACAAAGCAGACTCACCCGCCTCTGGAGAACTCTGAAGTCAGAGCTACGTTTAATGGGTTTGAATGCCTGGGACGAAGGGACTCCTCAGACAGCGGTTCCTGACTGGTAGAACTAAATGCCTTACCCTTSTACTTGTATCCCTAGAGCATGACTTAATTATACCAAACCCAGACCAAATCCTGAGTAGGTGTAAACTGATCCTCTGCCTTGTGTATCACAGAAGTACACCCATTAACACCAGCTGAGGATCTAACTTCATACAAAAATTAATTCCAAGTAATAGAAGCAGTCTACACTAAGAATACTAATTAATGTAAACAGGTCAGGTGTAGAAGGGAGTTCTTCAACCCACAATGAGTAAGTAGAAGCCACTTAAAATTCATAACAATTAAAATGCTAATTAGCTTTTCTTCAATTGCCTGCTAAAATGATATTGCTCCATTTCATCTGTGTTTCTTCTCTGCCTAGATCAACCACACGAGGAAGGAAAAAAAGAAAAAAGCACACAGACAGAACTCAATGTAAGTCAACCTGTCTGCAGCTGCAGACCAGGAGGAGATTACCTGCAGTAAATCTCCAAGTGCGCAGCAGCATCACAGGACAGGACCACTCTGAAACAGGAAGACCACAATTTCCATGTCTCAGTCTAGGACCATCAGAGGCTGAACGTTTCACTGTCAATGCAAATTTTTACTGCCATGGGGGAAAGAATTAAGGRGGGGGTGGTGGGTGGTAAAAATATGAATCATGTATATTAAGCAAGTATCATCTTAAATACAAGCTTACCATATTTTCATTCAGATAACCCACACTTGAAGTAATAAAACTCAGAAAGTAAAGCAAATGAAGATAAATCCCACACAATGCAAACAAAATGTAACGTGTGGGTGGGGAGGAGAGGCAAGGAAAGAGAATCACAGACTGAACAACAGAATATTAGAGCTCACGGGCAAGAGGGTTCCTGGGTTATCAAAGGCATGCAAGCTCTTGGGTGGAAAGGCTCTGGAATAAATTCTGTGTATTACCTGCACATAGGTACTGTCAAGTTGCCACTAGATCACAGGGGAGAGAAAGGTTTTGTTGTTCTATTTTTACAAATAATCCATAGCATTTTATGCATAAAAATATTGAACCTTCCACTTTAAACCTCCCAAGTTCTTCTTTGACCAAAAATATACGTGATTAACTACATCAACTCCTTTGTTTTAGCAGATCCTTGACTGCACAACAAAATTATATTAAAAATGTCAGATAAACATTTTGTGTTTGGACACAAAAACAAAGACTACAGTTATTCAGAAGAGATACGATATTAAATACAGTGCACGCAACACTACAGACTACAAAAATACATCCTATCAGGTTTGGGTCAGAAATGTGACACCAAATTGTTTTTTTTTTTTTTTTTTTTGGCTATCTTATGAGTCTGCAATAGGCCAAAACAGGTGAGAAATGGTTGATGCAAGATTGCAGATACCAAGTTTTTGAAAGTTTTTTGTAGGACAGGGTCATTTCAAATTCCTGACACAAACTAAAGATGACATTGCCTAAGCAAAATCTCTGGGTGAGGCAGGCAGTGTAAACCAAGTGCGACCTGTGTATCTCATACATCTCTGCAGGCACTTACGCTTTTGTTATACCGAAGTGTTAGAGATTATGGGAGTTGATGCTACTGATGTTCGATACCAATTCTTTCTCTTTATGTCACAAGTCCTTATGCAACATTCTCAACCAAACCAAACAAAAAAATCATAYTCCTATTTATCAAATAATATTCTTGGCAGCCTTTTAGCTCAAGATCGTGACAACGTACCACTGAAGGAATTTCATGAGACACTTACACAGCTGAACTTGGAGGAACTCATATCCAACACTGACATCGAGACCCTCAGCATCAAGTACCACCTAAATGTAGGTGCATGTGAAGCTAGCATTTTGATTTCTGCCAGCAAAGGCATCCAGATATCAAGGTTTCAGATACTCGACACCACAAAGCTGTTCTGAACCCCACCCCTTGTCCGAACCCTCCCAGTACTTTCACAGAAAGCATCTTCTCACCCAGGCACCCAGGGCAAAGTCGTAAGGCAGGAATGCTTGGTGTATGCCTACCCTTCAGGATATCAGAGAAAATGAATAGAAGGAGGTAGCATATTCACTTTAAACACAACATCCCACTGTAGAAAAATCTTACAGTGTAGTTGAGATAAGTTCAAATGCATCTTGATCTGCCTAATTTGGAGCTGGAATTTAATAACATCAGCTACCACCCACCTAAATGCCCTAACTATCAGACTACGGTCATCTGGGATCCCTCTCAATCTCTCTCAAGGGAGTTTTTCTTCCCATGCATTAGATCTAGCAATTTTGTGACCACTAAGTGAAACGGATTCATTTTCCAGCTGCTCAAGTTGATTAACTCACCCTCCTGGCACAAAATGGATCCTACAGAAGGCATCCAGAATCTGCAGGCAGATGGGAAAGTGTAAGGAACGAGTATATCCCAAGCCCAGTGACGGATCCAGCACTCCACCAGTTGAAGTTCCCTTTTACATGGTCCAGTTTTGAAAAACAAACACCTTGGGGAGAAAAGCCAGTTTTCATTCAAATTAAAACACAGTTTTCCTTACTTTATCAAAAAGTTCATCATTATCTTAGCAGTATCTTTCCCATCCTGAAGGAAAGTCTGGCATATTTTCCATATATCATATTTCACTGACAGGCAAGGAAACAAATTAATCACAGTTTTACATAAGATATCACATATGTCAGTTTCTAAGTAGCTTCCTTAGAAACAGCAATTACTGAACAGAGTAGCTGATGGTTATTTATTCTTCTGCTTTTAACTGTCTCACTGTCCTCCTCTGCCGTTTGCCTGTGACTGCTATCACATTTTATGAGATTACACCTCACCTCAAACTTCTGTGGACAAAACCTTTCATTTCCCTGTATGTTTGTGCCTTACCATCCCTAGGTAATAACACAAAAATTGATTATTTCTGTTTGAAGTTTAAAATAAAAATTTGGTGCACTTCTGACAAAAACTTTTAAATTGGATTTATTGATCTGCTAAGAAACTAAAATACCAATTATCAGAAAATTTCTCTCCCCTAAATGCAACAGTAAGAAAATCCATGACTAGTTATTCTTGACAAAACAGGTGCATTATCATCATTCAGATCATATACTTCAGGAAGCACAAAGATTTTTCCCAAACTGCAGCTCAACATCGTATTTACAAGCAGAACACATTAATCTCATGCTGCCATTACTAGGTCATTCAGCAAGTATGTTTCACGTTTTGAAAGTAATTGTACTGGAAAGCTCCTCTGTGGGCAGGAAAGCTGCTTGACTTAGAGAGTAGCTTATTCCTAGGTCAGTTTATTACATGCCTAATTTTTTTCTCTTGGCATTTTAAGGAGATGGAGGATGCTCAGAGGATCTCACTGAAAAGTATCAGAAGATATTTAAGAAAATACTACTAGATCAGCACAGATCAACATGCATGTCTATTTTTAAACTAGTATCAATACAACAAAGATAAATATAACAGTCTTGTGAAGAGCAGTCAACCTCTAAAACACAAATATTTTATATATAAAGACAAGCAGAACAGATTAATTGTAATACAATCATTTTGGATTGCCAAAAATTTCTTGCCCCCTGTTGGTCAAAAGTACGACAAAAGCCAAACCTACAAAACCAGGGAAAGCTGTTGGGATTGAGCAAGGGAGGGAAGAGAGATAGGGCTGATTTTCTATCTGTCTTTCAACATTTACCAATTATAAACAGACATCGTATCTGGGCACCAATGACTGAGGTGATGCAGAATCTATTTCTGAGTTACGAGGAGAGTAGTCTAGCTGGCCACCCTTTACAGTAACTACTTCTGCACTGCAGAAAACAGTATTAGACATCTGCCATAAAGAAGCACAAAAGATTTCTCTTCCTGCTTATTGTTATAATGGGTAGTCCAGTAATAATCTTGTCTTTCACATTTTGTAATCACTTCATCGAGACATTGCTCATGAACTGGTGCATGACTTCCATATGGGAAAAAAAAATGAAGTGTATAACTTTGCTCAATTATTTTTTTGGAAGCCATAGTGTCATTTTGGAAAAAAACAAAAACAAAAACAAAAAACCCCCAACATTTTAATGTATTTCAGGCCTCAAGGCATTTTTTCCATCATAGGCAATCAAGCAGCACAAATAAAATGTAAGTGTGACTTACAGCAGGTTGGCCCTTTCTGATATTAAATAAATAAACAAACAACTAAATAAATAAATAAATAATGCTAGTTTATTCTTCTCCCATGGGTTACAACAGCAGATTCCCAAACAGGAGAAATGACATTGGTTTTCTGTTTGTCTAAGCAAACTAAAACACAGTGGATTGAGAATTGCAACTCAGTTGACATTTAGTGCTATTTAGGAAAGCAATTCCTCTGACAGGCTAAGAGGAGAACTTTATTAAAATGCTTCTTTTTCTGATGAACAAATACAGTGAACACCAGAAGCCCCTAATCTTGTTGAACAACTGGAACGGAGCTATTTGCTATTTATCATCAGTGCTTTTGCAATTTTTCCCACTTTTTAAAAATCAAATTTAGAMTAGGAATAGAATAGGAATAGAATAGTTCATTTGGAAGGGACCTACAACAATCATCTAGTCCAACTGCCTGRCCGCTTCAGGGCTGACCAAAAGTTGAAGTTAAAAGCTAAAGCATACTATTAAAGACCAAAAGTTAAAGCATGTTATTAAGGCTTGGGGCATCGTCCACCTCTCTAGGAAGCCTGTTCCAGCGTTTGGCCACCCTCTTGGCAAAGAAATGCTTCCTAATGTCAAGTCTGAACCTCCTGTGATGGAGCTCTGACCACTCCCACAGGTTCTGTCACTGGATACCAGGAAATTTTTGAAAATTTGAAGATAAACTATGAAATACAACTACAGGTTCCCATATATGCACTGCAATGAAGACAGAAACGATGATTTCCATTAAAATATATGATGTAACAAATAATTCACATCCAATAACCTGGAAAATGAGCAACACATTGACCAGAATAAGTATACCTGGCTAATGAGAATTAAGTAGCAATCCTGGATTTTGTGAGAATTTATACTCTAGCCCTGCAATAGCTATTGCTTCTTTTAAACAGGGACATCACCAGGTGACAAGGAGCATACATGATATAAGCATACACAGCACAGGACAAATTAAATATTTTGTACACTTTTCACAAGATAGGTAAGCTTTTCTCTAAATATCAAATATTTCAGATAGAAGACAATATATAAAACTTCACGTTTTTGTATGTACTGGTCATAAATAACTCACTTTCCAACAAGATTTGTTAAAAAAAAGCATGTTCACATTGCTGCCTTCTCAAATCTCAATCTTCATTTTTAGTACTGAGAACAAGGATAACGTCAAATAGTTTTACTCTGTAAGTCTCTAATACCTCAATCTTTCGCCCAACAACAAAGATTTCAGCAACATGGTAATAAATCTTTCCATATTTTAAAAATAAACTCATGGGTTGTAGTTCTGCCCTGCTCCTAACAAATTCAGTCAATAAAAGATGTCAATCCTTTTTTCTGCCAAACCTCAAAGTGCTGAAATATTGACTTCATCGTGCACTATATATAGCTGAAAACCACTCCATTCCCCGATGAATTCAGAAAAACCAAATGATGACTACCTCAGCCAGGATGCCCTAGAAAGTTGCAATGAAAGAAACCCTCTCCTGTCTCCTTTCCCGAGTGCCTTCCGAAGGACAACATGCCTGCAGATTCTGGGCAGTGAAAGGGAACAGACCAGTAGCTTCTGAAGGCTGTACCCAAATAATGTGACAGTGACACACTAGTGCAACCCTTCTGCAATCTGGCATCACTATGCCATCTGTCACCACACCCTTGTGCAGCAGAAGTCTGCACTGTTTTAATAATTGAGACCTACAGATCTGCCTTACCAAGCAACTAAATTGCAAGGCACATATGGAAACCCATAACCTGTAACACTAACCGTTAATAAGTGTTACGTAAATAAGATGGAAAGACTGAAGAGCTACTGATGCTTTAAAGTACTGCATTATCATTGCAATACTATTAAGATGATGACAAAATTTGAAATAAATGGTCCAGAATGGGCCCATTATAAAATAGGATTAAACACTGATGATGATAACAGCTGGGGCAGTGAAGGACCCCCATTCCATCCAGAACTTTGACTTAAGAGACCAGGAAACAAGTTGCCAGAAAAGCTGCTGGAATTCACTAGGTAAACCTCTTGGGACTTTATTGTGCCTCTGCTATTAGCACATAAACCATTAGTACAGAAATTATTGCACCAATGAAGAGGCGTGGCAATGAGAGAGTGGAGCAGAAGGGACTTCTGTCTAATAAGAAGTTTCTGCTCATCTTCCCTTTGTCTTCCCCTCCACTTCACCTACTCCCCACCCTCTTCTGTGCACGCATGCGTGCACACACATGAACACTCACATGCACGCTGTTTTCACCTAACTCTAAACCAAAACAGAACTGTTTTGCTAAAACAAATTTCCCAGCAACAGCTGACAGCAGTCTTACAGACCAAAGCACCTGTCCATGACTGGCCATCTCCCCTTGCATCCCAAGAATGGTACTTATAATCCCACTTTTACTACCCCATCTCTTTTTCCCTCCATGGCTCTCATCAGCTATCTCAACAGCAATAAAAGTAACACACATCACCCATATCAGAATAAATCAACAGAACAAAGTCACTCTTCTTTGCTAAAAGAAGGACTGACAGAGCAAGCAACTGACTGATATCCTTTTCCTTAGAAAGGGTCTTGCAAAGATTTTGAGTAGCTTTGTCTTGCATAACTACTCCATTTCAAAATGCTTTGTCTGTTATCTAGGACCCATTTCTCCTGGGTGTCATGACCTCTCCAGACAGTAACTCTCAAAACTTTGGTATGGATTCTCCAGTGCATTTGTCAAGGAAATAAATATGTCAAGATCTCTATGCTTAGAGAGACAACAACCCATACTGAATTGCAGTTAAGTGATGTCAACACCTTTTGTTCTTTTGCATCACTTAATACACCAGAAGTGAACAGAACACACTACTGTGCGCAGCATCTTGCCTTGCACATCACAGGTATCTCTCTCCCCTTTGCCCTCCTCACCCCTCTACTCACGTACAACTGAATCCTCAGGTTTCTGTACACATTGAAGAGCTCCACAGAACACTCAGAGCTAGCTCTGAGAAGAGACATCACAGCAGGGAAGAAGTGCTACACACACGTGGCTCAAAGGCCCTGGTACGTCCTCTTGGCAAGTGCTGGAATACTGCTGTCGTGGTTTAACCCTGGCAGCACCTAAACCCCACGCAGCCGCTCGCTCACTCCCCCACTCCGGTAGGATGGGGGAGAGAATCGGGAGGGCACGAGTAGGAAAACTCGCGGGTTGAGATAAAAACAGTTTAATAATTGAATAAAACGAAGTAGAACAGTAATAGTAACAGTGATAACAACAACAACAATATACAAAGCAGGCAATGCACAATGCAATTGCCCACCACCCGCCGAACCGAACGAGAGCCCGGGACCCCGGCCCGCCCCCCACACCCTTAGTTTTTATACTGAGCATGATGTTACATGGTATGGAATACCCCATTGGCCAGCTGGGGTCAACTGCCCTGGCTATGCTCCCCCTGCCAGCTTCCCATGCACCTGGCAGGGCATGGGAGGCCGAAAAGTCCCCGGTGCAAGCACCACCCAGCAGCACCCAAAACATCAGTGGGCCATCAACGCTCCTATTATACCAAACCCAAAATGCAGCACCCCCTCCCCCAGCTACTGGGAAGAAAGTTAACTCTGTCCCAGCCGGAACCAGGACAACTGCGCCTGTACTGCTTTCGGTGCCTGCTCCCAGCCAGTACTGTCTGACGTAAGGACGAATAGAAGTTCTTCCTTTTCTTCTAGATATTTTCAATCTTTTGTAGAAATAGGAATATTCTCATGTACTATAAGCAGCTGCTTCTCCTTCTATAACCAAAGCCACTGACACCAGGATTTTGACAAAAGTTGTTGTTTGAGTACAGATCACGTAATACRGTAACTGGCCAATAAACCCTTAAGTGGCAGCGCTGGTGTTTCTTTTCCAAATAATAAAATGTACCACCACCTGAGTTTTGTCATTTGTGAYCACCATTATAGCAAAAAAAAAAGTATAAGCAGAAACAAGCAGGAATAATCATAAAGCATGCTTTTTTATGCTTCTACTTTGTTTTTGTTAGTAAATAGTTCATCTAGAGTATGGCAGGTCTTCAACGCCAAGACACCCATATTTAAAAACACTAGCTAGAAAGATCAAGTAAATTCAATATTTGCAACTCTGCAACTGACGGAGGCTTCTGGCAATACATGACTAACTACAGCTTCTATTATTCAAAATGTTGCTACAAATAGGCCTGAAGTTAAGGTTTGTTTGGAGGAACAGCACAACAGAACACCAGCAGAAAGAGCAGAAAACTGTACAGCTGCGGTTAATATTTGGCTTCTAAACATTTGAAATTCTTTAACAAGGCTTGAGATACGTGCTGTTCCTCAATATACCGCCTTTGGGGGGCACAGGGGAACCTTGCACGTCCTTGAAAAGCTCCGTTTGTGTGTAGTTGTTATTTTAGAGACAATTTTTTCTAGCACTTTATACTCACAGGAAAGGAACTGAAGTTTCTCAAAATTCCCAAGTTTTAAGAAAAATTAGAAAGCAAAAGAAGGAAGAATTTGGAACCAAAATAAGGCAGCACTTTGCATGCTGACATAAAGCTAAAAAGGGTCTACTGGGAAAAGCAAAAAGAGGTATAATTCATGATACTACAAACATATCTTTCTCTATCACATCAGAATTTTTAGGATGATTCCTATTTAATTTTTCTAGTCTTGGTTAACATAAGGAGTTATCTGTAAACAGGGAAGTTGCTCAGTTCTTCTGCATTAGGTGACTAAGAAACACTACCTCTGTAAGAGATCCACGAAATACAGAAATTCCAGATTAGATGACTGATACACTTAAACATTCTAAAGCTGAGGAACCCATTTTCAGCATACCAAAACAGACCTTTCTGAGTCACTTACACCTAACATATCATCTGGAATCCTATACGCAACATGCTATATGCCCAAATACTGCTACAGCCTCACAGCCAGCGTGTCTTCCCCACACAGAACCACATAGCCATCCACCATATGTTTCTAGGCTGAAAGCCAGGCAATCAAAGCATCTGACTGCTGTAACAGGGGAGAAAAACCAAAAAACAAAAACAAACCCCCAACCCCCTCCCACCAAATTGTGTAGATACAAGTTTAAAAGGAAAATCCCTTCGTTCTGTAGATCATTTCAGAAATGCAGATCTCCAACACATCAAGATGATTAGACTATTTCTATTGTTATTCCGCACTAACTCACAGAAAACACTGTAACACAAACCTTAGCACATAAATTGCATGAAAAGATTAACTGTTACCCTGCGTATTGAACTACATTTATTAGCTGAATCTTAGATATAGATCTTACAAACATGATAAAGATTAAAATTCCCAATTCTTGTAACTCAGAGAGGGATTTTTATGCATCACACAAGGGTTACATTATGAATATGCATTTATTCCTTCACATTTCCTGGACTCCAGCTGATTCCCACATGGTATTACTGTTATTTTTATAAAAATGTAGTAGAAAACCAAATTGCAAAAGCCAGTTCTTGTGGCATAAAACCATTTTGATATTAATACTATACTGACCTCAGTAATGCAGAGCATCAAAATACCCATCTAATGTCAACAATGTTCAAAATTTAAAAATGGAGTTATTAAAACTGTAGCAGGCTATAAAAAGTCTGTGCCAAAGAGGGCAATAAGCCTTTAACTGTAAGAGTAAGGATGTCCTTAAAATGAAAGGTGGAAGCTCCATTTCTTACCTTCAATTAACATTGAGTTCGATAATTCTTCCTACTTTTCATCAAGCCTCCTAGAACTTCAGACTCTCTCTCTGCTGTGCATGAAGTTTCATTTGATAATCATTCCTCACCCAGCAGATACAACAGCAGGAAGTCAGCATTTGCTTTTTCCTGCTGGAAAGAGTTTTGTCCCCTCTCTGCAAGAATTGAGAGTCATTTGCCAGATAGAATCAGCTGGATTTTTTTGAGCTAACGCTTAAATTAATAGGTAGAATTTTCTAGCTTTGGGGATAAAAAAAGAGTAAGAGCTCCTGGAAGGTAGTTAAGTTTTCTGGACAGAGCACAGGGCTTCGCCATAGCTGAAAATGAAGTCCTGTCCAAACTGGACAAGAATTAGTTTCTGGAAAAAGTCTCAACTTCTTTCACACGCAGTGGGTCTGCCAGCATATAGAGAGCCAGCACAGACTAAAACTACACTTCAGCCAGTGACCTCTGCCGTGTGCTTTGTTTTAGGCTCCAGAACTGGGCAGAAAAGGCTTGGAAAGAGAACTTGGCTCACAGTAACCAACAAACGCTTTAGCTGTAGTTCTCCTTCCCTTATAATTACATGAACTGCAGCATAAGCCACCTCAACCAAACACAGGCAACAGAAAAGTGTCTGGGTTCTTGCCATTCTGGCACTACACAGAAGATTTTGGTATTTGTCTAAAACTTAACTCCATAAAATATTTATCATTAGCTACAGGGCAGTCTAGCTGCTGATTTAATAACACATATCAGAAGCAGCAAAAAAGCGTCTCACAGGTACGTGCATCTCTTACATGAGAGATATGAAACAGAACAGCTCACACAAGGTGAGAAACTGATAAGGATGTTCATTAACTGCAAGGTACTGAATGGCTTAGCTGCACATACTGTGCGAAGAATCTGTGAGGCACATTATTTTTATCTTGTCCATCAAATGTTTGCAAGCCTGCAAAGGATTATTCATCTTTGCCTAACGTGATCACCTGATCACAAGCACACCAGAGACAGTAAACCGAATGCCGCCAGATCAGATACATCAAAACCAAATGGCATCCTACCCATAGCACGCCTGGTGTTCAGACTAAAGCCAGCTTCCTCATGTAAATAGCACTCAGCCTTTCTCCAAAAAAACATCTGATCCATCTGATATCACATTTCATGACTCATTCTTGAATACGATTTTCTTGAGAAACAGTTGCAGAACTTCCCCAGAATAGGACGGAGGGAGGAGAGCAAAAGTTTGAACACTGCAGCATTTCAAAAACTGTTTTGATACTGAGTTTTACAGAGCATCTTAACAGTGCCAGTGGTTAAGAGTAGTTAAACAATTGACTAAATTGGCTTTGTTCTTCTGGAAAGAAATTGACCTCCTCCCTCCCCTTTCAAATGAGCAGAGGGAAGCTAGAGAAAGCTATAAAGCTATAAAGAATTAGATTTACACATATTTGAGCAAAGTTTGAAATACGGTATTTCATTCAGAAGTAGTCACTGTTGTTGCCTCCTGATTTTTTACAGCAACTTGTGATCTTAGTATGAAGGACGTAATACAGAAGTGGGAAAAAAAAGGAAGGGTTTGATCTAAAAAATAATTTAAAAAAAGATCTAAAAGAATGAACAGCCAAGAACAACGGAGAATACAGGCTGAAGGAAGGAATAAATTCTGCTCACAGAGGTTCACACTTCCCAAAATCAAAATGAAGAGACATTTCAGAGAAAGTGTTGCAGATACTTTAACATTTTGACAGCTCCACAAAATCTGTCCCAGTAGTTGAAGCTCCCTTGCTACTGACAGCAAAGGCTCTAGATGTGTTTCAGCTGTGCCATTACCTGGTCTCAACATTGTCCAACACTCATGGCATACATTTCACCTGTGAAAAGACACATTATCAGAATAGCATGTCTGTAATTCAATCCAGATTTTTGCTCTGCTACATTTTGGGGCGGGGGGGGGGAAGCAACAGTCCTGGAGACATGAACTATTTACCTACTACATAAGGTCAGTAAGAAAATAACATTTATCTCAGTAAAGGAGGAGTTGGGGGGAAGTGGCAGAAGAAGGGTAAGTTGATCAAAATCCCTTTGACAAGAGGTGGTTAAAACATCAGTCATCTATTCCAGAATTTCTCCGCTTAGTGGGAAACAAAAAATATTCAGCCTTGCAATTACATGATCCCAAAGAATAATAAAGCCAAGAATTCCATCTTTTACCCGCCATCTTCTGACCATCAAATGCACTGTTCCTGACAGGCCTTGCATTGCGTTTAGAGTTCCCAGAGCAAACAACCTGTCAAGATGCTCTTTTAACCTGCGTCTTCAGGTCAGAAAAACTTCACTAGGGACGTGAAACATCGGGACAGGATCTTTCTGTGGTAGTGTTTACACATCATCTCCAACCTCCCTGCAGTGTTAGCCCATATCTTCTGGGGTATAAGACAGGGTCCACAAGGAAAAATTCATTAATTGGTTAAGAATTCAGCAGCCGTTGCTTGATACCTAGTTATAGCACCTGCTACCCAACTTAGCAGTTAAAGGCTTTCCCTGCTGAAGTTAGTGGGAACATGTAAAACACGAACACCACACCATATCCAACAACAGCCAAAAGTTTTATTTTAAGTATCAGTGATGCTAAGTCTCAAGTGCATCAGAGCAAGAACTGGGTTTAATGGGAAAAAGTATGCTCTAAACATAAACCCTCATCTGTAAGGATAAATGCCAAGCAATTACCAGACTGCTATCAGTGCTAATGACTGGAAATTTGTATGACCATCCACAGAAAAATCTGATGACAGAGCAACACCAATAAGACTGCCAAATCATTACTCCCTTAGGGAAACTTTTAGACAAACATTAAGCATGTTTATAGTCTTTTTTTTTAAAAACAGGTTGAAAAGTCACATTGCTCTAGAAGCAATAGAATTTAATGGACAATACTCTGAAAGTACTGATGCAATGCTCAAACATGGTATGGTGTATATAGTGCTGTCATTTTCTACCATATGTGCTACTACCCATTTTCTCATTGAGGTGCAAAACTGAACTTAACCATTTGAACCAACAAGGCTGCAAGTATCTCATAGCCCTTCCCCTGACATGCGCTACCGATGGGCCATAGCTAAATTACAAGTCAAGTTACTGGATTTGCCCACCTGGAAAATCAACTAATTTTTTTGGAGGAAGAATATCATRTGCTTTGTTAGTGACTTACTGCTGAATCTCTTCTCAGACAAATGCAAAATTATGTCAACTCCACTGGCTACAGAAAAGTACAAACAAGGCAGAGGTGGATGTACTGCTCCGGAGACAAAAATGATCTATTTACCTTACAGCACTGTTATCCTGTAGTGGTAGGTATAGCCTACAAAAGAAATACTGAAGGATTAACAAAAAGACAAGTCCTATCAACATTACTTTGCTACATATCTTTCAGTGTGGTGTTAAATACTACCCTTCAAGAAAATCTTTATCCTGTATTGCACTGTTCCATGTTAATCACTGCTAAAAGTTCTGTTTGGAACAAGCAAAGGAATCTATTTTAGGGCTTTTATATATACCTAATCACCTCCAGTCACTTATATAATTAATTCCTTCTCTTTAGGGAAGGAATTAAGCACTTGGGAACTTTTAAGAATTTGAAACTACAAACGTTATTTGGTCAATACTCTGAAGCTACAGATTTTATTTGTTCAAATGACTACATGGGAAAGCACTATCAGCAACATCCAAGCAGAGCAGGAAGGAGCAGAAGACTGTTCACTGTCCTTATTAATTACCTGAGTTGCTGAGACATAGTCTTCCTCTTCACCAAAAAATCATTCACATGAAACATGAGTAACAAGGTGGCTTTACTGACAAATATCCCAGTACTGTAATAGCTTTATCCTCAGGTCCCACTTCTCACAYACAGAGTATGAAACTTTCAAAACCAGATTTTTCGACAGTGATGGTCTATCATAGCTCTAAGTATTTGAAATTGGAAACCTCTGGCTTGGTGGCACAGTATGAATCAGCTACCCYACAAGACTTCAATACTTACAAGTCCAGAGGGATCATTTTTCTGTGTGCTTGCTATGGTTTGTCATCAGTTCACCATTACAGAAATACATGGACCATACACTGCTATATCCCTGAGTAGAACACAAACTCTACATAAAACAAAACGCCATACTGAACTAAARGTGTAATTTGTAGTTTTGAGAAACTAAGTCTACCACAAATAAAGTTTGGGGGAATTCTGCCTTCTTTTACAAGAGAAAAGGAAAACACTTCTGTTTTAAACTTACAGCTTCAGGGCTTACATTATAGTTACCTTCTTAAAATTCCCTATAAGATAACACTTATATTATATGAGATCTAGGATCGATATTAAGATGAGAGAGGAAAAGCCAAATTCAGTCTTCAGATCAATGCAGAGTTCTCAGTCGTCTTGCCAAAGACCAGCAATTCATCCAAGATGAAAAAAAAAAAGATGACACTTGGGTCTATTAATATGTTAGCACCACATCACAAGACAAAACAGTTAAATTAGAACTACCTACAGGGCTGGATGCTGAATGACATACTGGCAGTTTTAAAACTGTTTTAGTCATATTTTTTTAAATGCTAAAAAGTACTTCTCTTTGCAACAATTTAGTAACTGATGGTAAGTCTTATTGGTATGCCTAATAGTTTTCTGCATCCAACATTTTAAGAAGAGGGGAAAAAACATTTTTCAGCATTTCTTGGAAAAAAGTTTAATGCTATAACCATGTTCAGGTGTTTGTCTTTTTACATTTAAAAAGTTCAACACCGTTCAGTATGTTATGAAATACACACATGAAGTACACTGAAGTAAAAGAGTTTTGACACAGTCACTTGAAATCCAGCTAGAATCCCTACAGTGAAAGTTAATGACTTTACAGCAGCGTCACTCAGTAGAAAATAAGCATTTTTTTGTTCCTTCAGTGCAAGGACTATTGCAATTCCTATCCACCAACCATCTATTATTCTCAATACAATTATTTTACTATGAACATCTTTACATATGAGCAGTGAAGGCAGGGGAAAAAAAACGAGAAAGTAAAGCTTAAATGAGGTCATGGATAAACAGTAAATCAACAGCTGCTACTAGTTCACTTTAAAATATCTAAGTATTTCACACGAGGATAAATGCGAACTGGCCAATTCTGAAAAATTACGCAGCTCACTGAAAACTCTGCAGAGATTCTTTAGTTAATTAAGCAGAGGTTATTCAGGATATAATTAAATACAATTCTGCTGTGCCATCTCTTGATTTTCATGTCAGTAACATACACACACTGTATGAACATACTGTAAGTTGACAGACTGGTCAGAGGCTGACAGAGCATAAGAAACAGATTAATGCATGTCTAATTAAACTCTTGGAGAAACAAACAGCCTTGAGAGACTGCAACAGCTTTCTTAAAAAGAAATSAATGTTAGCGACAGCTTTTTACTTCTGCTTGCTATTTCTATCCCTATGTAATTCCTGTTAACGAGCTCCAGGGTCTTCCAACCCAGCCTAAATATTTACTCATCTACTTATTCCCTATGTGTCAGTGGCCAGATCCCCAAAAGCAAGCTTYCTCCTGTTGCCTCAGATTTTGTCCTTATATTCTCACAACACTGCTGCCCCTCAAATCATGCTCCAAATATCTGTGCAAATTCGCTCTCTCCAACTGTTTTTGGTTTGCATTGGCATTATCTCAGGAAAAGGTAATCCTTGACAGTCAGAATTGTTTGATTTTCGTCACCACCTTCACCTTTCCCAGTGCAGTTTCTTAGAAATGTGCAGTAGCAATTAAGATTCTCTTGGGTGACATTATCTGTGTAGCTTTTCACTGACATTTTCTGCCTTTTCTTTTGGCTTTGTTTTGTTCTTTTGCCTTCACTGGCTGGATCAATTACTGAAACATGACCTGTGACACACGCCAATTAGAACAAACAAGCCAAATTTTCCCCTTGTGTAACTTCACTGACTCCGGTGGCTCTAAGCCAGATATAGATTTATTCTGGTATAGGCAGAAAAACGTGCACGGTATGCCGGTCAGGTTTTTATTGGCTCTGCATCCCCCTCCACATCAAATTCAAGTCTTCTCTCTTCTCTTCAGGCTTCCTCGCAGCTCTGCCTCTGCTCCTATTTCATCACTACTCTTCCCCTTCTCCTTCCAGAACACCTCAGTACAACACCATGCTCCTTGCCCTGAAAAGTGCAACCGCTCTTCATACGACCCAGCTCACTAAACTCCCCTTTTTCTGCAGATCCCTCCCATGTGCCACACAGCTCACTCTCTTACACCAACTTTATTGAGAAATACTCACACGTTATTGAGAGAATGGGAGAGACCCTGTATCTGAATACGTATCTCCAGTTTTTCTCGTTGTCCCATCTCTCTCTTGCATCATGCTGTGTTATATAGTCTGGACCACTGTTATCCAATCTCTGACCCTGAAGACCCACAAACGTAGGTCTGAAGGATGCCTTATTAATTAAGCCAATAGTTCTGTGTGCAGCAAAACTGATGAAGCTTCATTTCCTATGGCTATGCATCTAGAGGTTGAGCGGCAGCCCTCGCCTTTCCCACCTCCTCCCCCTGCAATAACCCTAGACCCCTCCCACATCTGCAATTTACCCCCATAACCACAGAACTGGAGACAAACTGGAGGGAAGCAGTTAAGAACCTGTCCACTCTTTCAGTGTAACGGATCAACCTGTGACATACTTAAAGTCATAAAATTTGCTGCTACCAAATCATTATCTTGCGAGAAAACCCACCAGGGAAACATGCCCACAAGAGCTTTCGCTGCGGCAGCCAGACTACAGCCTGGACGCCCCTTCAGTCAGGCACCCTCTCCCCAAGCACTCTTCACGTCCACTGTTGATTCAAGATGACGTATGCCCACACCCATGTTCTCTGATTAAGATGATGAAACACTTGTAGATTCTTCATTATCGCAAATCTTAAGAAACAGTGATATTTCCACCCCCCTGGTTTTCACTACATGATTATGACAAACTGCAAGTGGCGTAAAGCTTTCCATGCAAAGCTACATCTCACATTCAGGAGAAAGGCCATGCTGGCACAGGCACCGCTGGGTAAATCCAAGCTCCTGCTGGCAAGGAGATGAAAATTGTAAGGGGCAAGTGGAAAAACCCTTGCCGCACTGCCTTGGGGYACGGTAGCACGCTCAGCCACTGGAAGTCCTGTGGAGCAGCAGAACCCCTGGAAGGCTGTTGTCATCTCCTGCCCTTGGAGCACTCCAAGAGGCTTCCATCGCCCTCAGCTCGCTCCCTCAAGGGTGTGGCACACGTCCTGCAGCTCTCAGCGACATGAAGGTGATTGGATGCCGTGTCTAGGGTTAGGAAAGGTTTGGCCAAGCAAACCTGCCATATAGCCTTTGGAAACTGGAAGAAGGATGATGTTTAATCCCGCATGTGTTTATTTCTTTGTCCTAATAAACCCTAGTCACACTTTGGCTACCCTTTAAAAGGAACCTAAGTTTCCTGCCAACAAATATAGTAGTTATGATGCCCTTCTCTCCCCAAAAATATTCAAGGACAACTTTGAGAAGCATTCAGTCTTCAGGGCAGAACTAGATCARCACTCAGTACCCAAATGCAAGGGTTACTCTTTGCATAAGACTCCACTCTTAAGTGTGCACATTTACTCAAACCAAGATACTAACCCTATTCACTGCAACAGAAGCTTTATTCAATGCTGAGAAAACTAGGCCTCTGCTAGGTTGCCCATGTCCAATGCAGTATCGCTACACTGCATTTTAATTAGTTCAAATTATTTTGAAGTGCTCTGTCTAGCCAAAAAGTACATTCCAAGATTAAATCCACAAGAGTAGTGCAACTTACATTCTAAGTCTTCCCATCCACCATGCTAACCTGTGTTCCGTTTCACTGATGACAACTGTATTATTTCAGCTTAAAAGCACAAGAAATTTGACTTCTCATGGGATTTTATTTTTTCYCACCATCTCTATTAAAATATCTAGTGGGTCTCTTTGTGTACAGATTTGCTAAAAAATTCAACAGTCTTGATCTGACAGAGGCAGCAGCATTTGCTTGCCCCTGTATTTCAATCAAATCTTAAATACATCTTAAAGCAAGTTGTAATTCTAGTACTGTTTTACTTTTAGATAATTTAATCTCTTTTTTGTGATTCTGTAAGTTACTAGAATTCTTTTGATCTTTGGACACGTAAGGCTGCTGGGCAACAAAAATCCGGACACCTCTGAAAGTCTGTGCTGCTGTAAGTAAAACTTGGATTTGAAAAATGC
Source organism: Phoebastria nigripes (assembly GCA_035582835.1). Taxonomy (NCBI): domain Eukaryota; kingdom Metazoa; phylum Chordata; class Aves; order Procellariiformes; family Diomedeidae; genus Phoebastria; species Phoebastria nigripes. The sequence goes on along the minus strand of JAYKAV010002821.1, from coordinate 207,641 downwards.
AAGTCATTCCAAACTGACATTACCGGACTTCTAATCCCAAATCCTCAGAGCTGTGTAAATGCCATGACTGAAGTTAGGCAGGGACTTTACTCACCTGGGGGTACAGCAAGTAAGCGTGCAAGACTTGACTCCTGAAAGATACTGAATTGGGAACTCCAGCCGGTCACAGTGGAAGTTACTTGCTCTGTAACAGACCACTGAAGAGTACCAGACACAACTGAAGACAGTCCAACAGTGCTTTACAGTCTGAGTCTCATTTCCCCAACTATTCCATAGCTCAGTGAAGCTGGTGAATTAAATCAGATTTAATAATCTGAGTGAGATTATACCTCTAGAGATGAGAMGCGCAGAGGACGTGATTATCAAATAGCCGAAGAGCTGTTTCACATCATCCCTCTGAAACAAACGTCATGATCAGCAGCTCTGCAAACTCCACCAACACACAAGGGACACAACAAGCTTTATTTAATATCAAAAMCAGCAGGTTTGGTATGCAGGCACAGCCCAAGTGAATACTAGAAACTGCTTGGAGGAATTGGCCATAATCCTGCTAATTAAAGACAAGCGTTGGAAAGCTTGGGTACCACTTTGTTTTGATTAGCAGTATTCTTTCCAAATGTTATGACTGTACCTTGTTCCAAGCAAGAGTAATGCCCTCACAACTAAATAACAATTGACATTTTTTGTAAATAAATGTGCTGTTTCTTTGCTGAACACAACAGAACAGCACTGAAAAAAACCCCACATTTCCATATTTATTAACTGCTGGATGTAGCTGTCTTTAAAACAGAAGAATATCGTGCAGTCCCGAACAATAATACTTAAAATGTGCAATACGTTTTTGTGAGCCAGGGGTGGGGGGAGAAAGGGACTGACTACTGAAGGGAAATGCCCACTTCGTAAACACTTATCAAAATAACCCCACATCAAGAAGCAACGACCTAAAACTTTCGCAAGCGTGATTTATACAAGGGATAACCAGGGTAGCTTCCAGTCAGCACGGTGCTTATCACCAAAACAGCCCCGTGGGACTCAGACGTAAAGTTAGGTCTAGCTCCCCAGTTTGTGAAGATGAAGGCTGAACTCTGCAGAGGGACATGAAAGTCCCGCTGACTTCAAGGGATGCTTCCAAGTCGTCGCAGAACCACTACTGCTCTTCGGTAGACCACAGCCACAGATTCTGTAGCCCTAGCAAAAGCCAAATGTATTCATACAGCTGCTTTTTGACACCAAACAGACAGAGCGTGCCTTTTTTTTCAGTTACTCATTTCTCCCTAATTATGACAGAAGACAATATAATATGTATTAGTCAACTACTCCTGCAAAAAGTGGATGACTGCTTAGAATTACACAAACTCCAGAATGACTCATATGTTTTGCACTTTTCTCGCAAGAAATTTATTCCAAGATTCGGCAGCCCCTATCAACACGAGCTTCACCACTTAATTTCAAAACTGACAGTCAGAAGAGCTATGGCTTTGTACACCGCCTTCCCCCAACAACGAGGGAAGAACGACTATTTCATCAGCCTGAACCGACGGCCGCATGTGACGGTGCCTGGTATGTTGTGCCAATTAATTATCTACTGTCTATTAAATCTGTTCTAATGGTCGTCGTTCGTGTGTCCTGCAGAAATTAAATGAAATAATAATTCAAATTGGGATAACCAGGCAAGGAAAAAGCGGAGGTCACCTGAGCAAAAGCCGTGCTGGAAGCGTCAAGGACAGAAACCAGCCGCGAGGGGCTCTCGCAGGGACGCGAGGTGGCTCTGGGGGAAGGCGTGAGGGCGGGGGAACCCGCGCTGCGGGTACGAACCCCAACCTCAGCCCTCGGACACCCGTTCTCTGCATGGTTTACACAAGGAAGGTCTGAGGGAGGTCGCTCCTGCTCCGGAGTACGAGCCCCCCTCGCAGCGCAGCGCGCCCGCAGCTCGGCGCGACACGGCCCCGCCACACCGCCTGTCACGACGGCCGCCGCCGCCCCACGGGGGAACGAGCCCAGCCCCGCGGCGGGGGAAGGTGTGCCAGGGCGGCCCCGAGGCGGTTCTCCCCCTGAGGCGAAGGGTGCTTCGCACCGGCGGGCGGCGGGGAGCGCCGGCCCCGGCCGCCTTCCCGCCTCGCCGCCCGTCCCCTCGCCTCACCTCCCTGCCCCAGCGGCCGCCCTCCTGCCTCGCCTCCCCTCCCCGGGGACCACCTTCCCGCCTCGCCCGGCCTCGCCTCGCCCCCCCGGACCGCCTGCTCGCCGGCCGAGGGCCGCCGGCGCTGCTCGCTGGCGCTACCCCGCGGGGGGCGGCGGGGGCCGACACTCACCGCGCTGCCGTCGCCGTCCTCCGCCCGCTGCTCCTTCCTCCTGCCGGCGGTGGGCGAGCCCTGCAGCAGCTGCTCCAGGCAGGCGGTGCTGGGCAGCGAGGAGCTCTTCTGGTGGGACAGGTGCGCCCCGGGCCGGCGCCCCTCCTTCCCGCCCTTGGGCCCCTCATCCCCGGCGGCGGGGTCCTCCCGGCGGCCGGGCGGCGGCCCCTTGCCCTGGGGGAGCAGGTGCTCCCGCAGGCGGCGCAGGGCGGAGCCGGACTCGCCGCCCGGCTCCAGCGGCTCGGCGGCCGAGCAGCAGAGGTTGGGCTGGGAGGACGAGAAGACGCGGTCCAGCACTTGCCTCCGCCGCTTGAAGCCGCCCCACTTGGCGCCGGGCGGCAGGTCCCCCTTGCCGCTGGCCGGCGGCGGGGCGGGGGGCTCCGCAGTGCGGCGCTCGGCTGCCGCCCGCCCGCCGCCGCTCCGGCCCTTGCCCCCCAACTGCAGGTTTTTCCACAGCCGGGCCTGGAAGGACACCGCCGGCTCGGGCTCGCCAGGCTTCTCCCCCGCGGCCGCCCGGGGCTCCTTGCCCGGCTCCATCCTCCTCCTCCTCCTCCTGCTGCGGCGGCGGCTGCGGGAGCAGCAGCAGCAGAGCCCGCCGGAGCCCGGCGCCTTCACTCCCGTGCGGGGCGGGCCGGAGCGGCGCCCGCCGCCGGGGACGAGCGCGGGGCCCCGCCGCGCCGCCCCCCGCTCAGCGCGGCGCGGCCGAGGGAGCCCGGGGCCGGCGCTGGGGCTGGAGCCGCGCCGTGGAAGTTAAAGGAAGGACGAAGCCCCCTCCGCGGCCCCGCCAGGCGGAAAGTTTCCCGCCGTCAGCCCCCTTCGCCCCGGGCGGTCCCTCGCCGGCCGCGCCGGGGGCGGGCTGCGCGGAGCCGGGCTGCGCAGGGGCGCGGAGCCCGGCGGAAAAGTTAATGGAGGGGCGCGGAGCGGCTGCCGGGGCGCGGGCTGCCGGCGGCTCGCCTATATATATACGTGCGGCAATGCAAGGACATAGCGGGAGTGGGCTTATCCTGCCCCCCTCCCCAGCTCTTTTTTTCGCACTGGTGACAGTGGCATCGTGCGGGAGGCAGAGAGGGCGAAGTGCGCTGCAGCCCCGGCTGCCGCCGCCGCCGCGCCCCGGAGGCCGCGGCTGCTGCGGGGGGCGGGGGGGGCCGCGCTGTGATGCTGCAGTTTCCCTGCAGCCGGGGGACGGCCAGAGCTGTGGGCGAAGGAGGTGAGCGGGCTGGCAGCGGGGCTCCTGGCCGGCCGGGGCCGGGCCCAGGGTGACCTTGGGGAGGGGAGGTTGAGGTCGCTCACGCATGCACAGCGAGCGCTGCAGAAAACACCGGCCTCGGTGCCGGAGGGGTCTGCGGGCAAATCTGTCCTTCGGCGGCTGTGGACGCAAACCGCGTAGGCCGGCCGGGCAGGTTCCTCGAAGTGTGCGGGGAAAAAAAAACCTCAGCTCATCTGTCACACTCGTATTTTTTCTGAAAAGAAAAGAGAATTGCAAATAATTACATTGTTTTCTCATCACAGCACGCTGTACTAGTGGCCCCATCACTGCATTTTTGGATGCTTAACACTATCTACAGTTTCTTTTTTAATTACAATAATAGCAGTAGGACGATTTCAGAACAGGGTTATACACTCATGAAACAAAATCTTTCTTGCATACAGTGAGCCATACCTTTATCCAGTGTACTTTCGGGTTTCATTTCAGAAGTCGCTTCTTCACACTGTCGAGGATTTGGGCACCTATATTCTGATTCAGCTTTCCCAAAAAAGTTTGCAACCAGGCATTTGACAATAGAACTTTCGCTGAACAGAACAGGAAGAATACAAATTAAAAGTACTGGGATAAAATGGGTGCTTTCAAATCACCAGGGCCTTGGGAATTCAATCAACACTATTTGAGAAAATAGCCAGAATAACCTCTGAACCGCTGAAGATTTTCTTTGAGAAGTCTTGTCAGATAAGTGACATTTCAGGACCAGAAAAAGCTAAACATAGTCATAGTCCAAAAAAGAAAAAAAAAAAAAAATTAATGATAGAAACTCACAGATAAGTCAACCTACTTTGATCCCTGGAAGTGAATACAAATGATCAGCTTCTAACCACCTAAAAGCAAAAGCATCAGATAGCAGAGCTCAAATGGATCAAGGCCTGGAGGAAGCTTATGTGTCTCAATTTCTGAGATGACATCTTTAAACCAAAGAAGAAATGTGCTGAAGTGGAAGCTCTTTAACAGGTTTGCTTTCTTGTAAATAATAGATTTGCTCAATGAGCAGGAATCAAAAGAGTAAAAGAAAAGATTAATTTGGTTCTTCATCTATWCTGCGGAGAGTGACAAAGGCTATCTAGAGAAGTATTTCAATATATGTATCTGCCTTGTGTTTCACTCTCTTTATTTTCACATTACAGTTGAAACAGCTCTAAAGTAAGCTGCTTTTCAGATAAAGAGTTATTTCTAGTAAAGTTACGGAAAAGTGAATACTTTGTTTTCACAAAGCCAATAGGTATAGGAAGAATACAACATTGGATTCGGAAGAACTGCTGATTCAACAAAATACTGAACTACTCTCGTATCTTTAAATGGCAGTTATTTTCAGCAGTGATCACACTTTCCTATCAAAAAAAAAGACCAGAAATTTGTTATTTGTATAGTTATATTCACTACAGCAACTAATCTCGTAAGTGCAATACTACATGGAAGCTCATTGTGCAGGAGTAGTGGACACAAGCCGCGGTACTGCAGGCTGGTGTTTTCAATCCAGCTTCTGCTGCATTTTTATGACCCCTGCGTTGAGTGGTCCCAGATAAGATGCTGGCAGGCCTCCTGATTCTTTTTCCACAAACGCCAGCATAAGCTTTCCTTATTAAAATTCTGTCATGACATCATCATTTCCAAATCTGTCTAATTCGTGTCCATTTTATCCAACTAGAAAGTAGATTTGCTTATAAAAGAAAAAGGTCAATGTAGCTTAGGCTGTTTAGTTGCAGAAACACTCATTGTCCTGGGGGCAAAGTGGATCTGGGACCAGAAGGCAGTATATGGCCGCACTGTAACAGGCAGAGTAGGATTATTCTAGCATTAATTCAAATAAATTCACCATAAACAGCTTTATAATAAAATGAGTCATTCTGCACATTGAATTCTCTGAGCTATATTCGTTTATTAAAGTTGAAGCTGAACCTGGCAGAAAGATCACAGCATAACTTCAAGCAACATTCAAATGGAAATCTCAACATTTAACAAGAATATGGATGTACCACCTGTACAGATGGGAATGACACTTTTCAAAATGTACAAATAAGCCTTTATTAGCCTTAGAAATAAAAGAAGGATATCTGAAAACGTTTCTTTACACCTCATTGCTTCAATGTTTCATAAGCTAAAACAAAACAGAACAGAAAACCAAAAAAAAAGAATGATTCGGTGTTTCAGATATGAAACCAAGGAGATTCATAGTAGAGAAAGTTTTTTTTAATTTCCAACATATCAATTATACCTGTCAAAAAGGAAGAACGTTTTCTGAGGAAAGCAACTATCAATCTCCTCAGAACTGTATTTGATCTATCTATATATGTCATTACGCTAATGAGTTTAATTTAAACTGATAAAACAAATGTACCACTCAGTGCTAAGCAGTGTGCTTTTTACAATATTTATTTTCTAACACTCTTGCAGACTGACCCAAAGCCCCAAATTTCTCCGGTGATTTAGATCAAATAAAAATCTCTTGGTTTGGTTTTGGTTATTTCTTGAAAAAAAAAGTTACTTTGTAGCTTCTGATATTTAGGTCATTACCTGTGTGTATTTCTATTTGGAAATATACTTAAATTCTTAGTTAACTCCTCCTTTTGAAACACCCTCCACTCTCCCATCATTCTGAATCTAAAATACAGCAAAGATGGTAATATTTTGAAATACATACCAGACAACTGTGGAGGCAATATTTGATTGGAGGTGGCCTTAGGCTCAAAGGCTGAACATGCTTTTGGTCTTCTCAGCCTGGAACCACATTTTAACACCATTTGCACACGTTCACTGCTGTCATTTGTCTTATTCTTTCTCAATGTCTCTTCAGTCTGAATTATTATGAATTTGTGTCTCCCTTTTTCATCTGAGTTAAGTTTCAAATGGCAAAGTTCTTGTCTGTAATGCAGTTTTTAGGTACAGCCTTGAATATTGTTTTTTTGCATGTTTTTTCTCCCACAGTAACAATGCATAGGCAACCTGCTGACGAATTTCAGGTCTTGGCATGATAAGCAATACCTCAGGCAACTTCTCCCCAACTTGTAAGAAATTTTGTATTATGCAGACAACCACGTGTTCTTTAACTCCTCTTGTCTATGGCTAAAGTATTTTTAGCTGAAACTTTCTAACTGGGATTCAGCACAAAACAGAAATCCAGCATAGAGGATTGTAGCCAAAATAGCTAAGGGCTTTGAAATTTAAAAAGTATTGAAACTGTGTCATATGATTTGAAGCTTCAGGCAACCTTAGCTATAGGCAGTACTACAAGTCCTGTCTTCACCCACAAGTACACAGTAATGAGTACATTTCTTCTTGGATTTTATACAGATAATTATCCTCCTACCACATATGGCTCTTCTAATTTGACAAAACATAGCATTTCACAAAGCCAATTGCAACTTAGCTGTGAAAAATGCTTTCTCGTCTTACTGCAGTTTCGACTATTTTTAACCAGCTATTGAGTTTTTTGGGTGTCGCAATGACAATACACATTCAGCCATTAATCTAGGATAGTGCAGGCTTCAAAATGTTTTCCTGAAGTGAAATAACCCCCTTTCTATATTAGCAAAGTACTATTAAGATTATAGGATGCACTGTTACGAGAACTTGAGTCAATTTACTGGAGATTTATTTCCCTTCATTTCGTGTACATCTTTGTCTCTCATATTTTAACCATATTGCTAGCCGCCTGCTAATGTTCCTTAGATATTTGTTTAATCGTTGGTTTTGATGCCTGACACAGTTCCTCTAACAACATGTGGGGGAAGGTCTAATGCAGCTCCTGGGACTAAAGGGAAGGAAAAGCAGAGCCACAGGTCAGTACAAATTCACAACATCAACCTATCATAAGCCACGTGCAGCACTCCAAAACGTGTAGTCAGACCACGTACTGGTCTACATGCAATGGTGGGAAATCCAGCAAGATAGTCTCACAACTGGGAAGAAACACGCTACCCCTACCAGAGGACCGAGCATCGAGACATGACACTCCCTCTGATGTTAGCAGTTATTTTTCCCCTTCAGGTCTCCTCCACTGACTGTGGAGTCAGCTCTTTTTCTTTAAGTGGGTTCTGGCTCACTTTTTCGTTGTTAATGTTAGTACTAAATTGCAATAATGTTCATGCTAAATTGTAATATTAATTTAGAAATTTTATGAAGCTTCAATTTTATTCTAAATTTGTCTGACATCTTCAGTATTTCTACAGTTAATGTGTATAAACATTAACAAGCAAGTCTACATTTGATACATTTCAAAGTACCCTATGCCTATTTTATATTGTATATCTGTGCTGGTTTTATAATATGTACAAATATCTATTAAAAATATTGTATCCTTAAATGCTTGTAAGGTCTTCAGGAATTGGTATTATTAACTATGTGGCCTCCTTTGCTAGTCTAATCTTTATTTGCTAGCATGACAAGTATTTTTGCACAACAAAGTATGTATGTCCATCAATTGTTCTCTTCTGTTCTGTGATTCATCTCAACTTCAGCCTTGTTTTTTTATTCCTCTATTGTAAAACCCATCAGTGCTTATGATTCACTACTAATAGTCATGTTGACTTTTAAAGTTATCTTTGCTGATTGACCCAAGTAGTTGTGTATCATTACAAAATTCCAGGTTCATGATCTGTTAGATCAATGGGAAAACCTTGAAATGCTTCCCTGCTCCTCAATGTTTTCCTTAGGACAGGTTTTGGTGTTTCCTTCAGTATCTGTACTGGACCAGCTGTAGCTCCTTCCCCTTTCAGTCCCACTGAAAACTCTTTCTAAGGGGGCTTCTTTTAGGCCTTTGCCTGGCTTTCAGGGAAATTTCATGATTCTCTCTTAGGCTGGGACCTGTGTCTCCATAACTCCTGTGTTTCTCCAGGTATGAAGTTCAGGCTTCTTTATTTCCTTCCTTTGCACGCACAGTAGCCACTGAGTTGACAGTCTTCTTAGAACCAGAATGTCATTTATTTTAGCATTAGAAACAAAAAAAATGTTTTAAAACTGCAGATACTCTCCATATGCATCTTATTATAGCATCTTTTGTTGCTAGGCATCTCATCCTTCAGATCCTGCCTGGTTCCTTAGCCACCTTAACATGCTGCCTGTTAAATCTTCTTGTAACAGTTTTACTCTTTGTCACTATTCTGTATTTTGACTCTTTGGTCAAGAAAGCATTTCTGTAGGTTCGTCTGGATGTTAAGCATCGCGGATGTTCAGAGCGAATCTTTCTGGCAGTAGTCCTTGATGGCTTTCACGTCTGTGTTGAAGCATCACCAGTGGTGAGCCCTTTTTTCGAGCCCTGCTCATTCTTCAGGCATCTCCTGTTGACTCTGTATAGTTATATGGGGAACTGACTACTGTATCATAAATTGGAGTTCCAAGTACTGCAATACCCAGAACATTTTCTGATCATTACGGTCAATACACTTCACCTATTTCAACTACCATTGAACAAATGTAGAGAGATGAATGATTTTCTTTCTCTCTTAAACTTTTACTTATTCGTGGGTCATCTCTGCTTAAAATCATCTCCCCTCCCAACAGCCTTCTTGTTTTGTAAGCTCTCAATATCACAAGAGGATACAAGATTTATGACTTTTTTTCACGTTAACTTTGCTCACATTTAGAACTGCCTCCTGATTCCTCAAATGGCAGTGGGGTCCTGCGACACAATGAGCAATTTCAATTCCAGTTGAAATGGGAGATTGTGGAGGACTCATATGGTCTCCTCCATTTCCTCCTCCATCCTAGCACCAGCATTAGGAGGAGTGGGAAAGGAAAAAGCTGATTGGAGAATCATTTGGAGCTTACATATAAGTGTGTATATATATATATATATAAAATCTGAATCATACTGCCTTTTTCTGTTATTTCAATCACCAAAATGTCAAGCTCCTTTAATTATAATTTCTCATACAAATAGCTTCTTTGGTTCCCTTCTATTCTGGAAGTATTAATAATAAAGGAAACAATTTATATAAATTAATATTATCACTCTTTCTGGCTTTGAACATATGACTTACATCTATGTATTGTACAGACTGTCTTTTCCCGAATAAATTCCTCCATAGACCATAGTGATTTCAGGCACAGAATGTAAATATTTCATTTTTCAGCCTTTGGAGCTTTTTGCTTGGTCTTATGTCACGCTTTATATAAGACCAGTCAAGCAGTGCATTTTAAGTAATAAGCAATACTTCTTGACTGCTGGACTTCTGGAGTACCGCTTTGATATACAATTGCATCAATCCTAAACACACATCTCGTCTAGCCTTCTTAAGTTATTTTAATGAGTTCAGTACCATGTCTGTTTGTCCCTGTTGTTTGACCTCAAATACCTCTCTTTACTGCGTTTCAGTCTGAACATATTATGATCCGACAGTATACTAGCCCTGGACCTTCCTTTTTTATCTATCCATCTGCTCTGCATTTCCCAAAATACTTAATTGCTGCTTTTTTCCTAAACCACTTTACTATTTCCTTGAGGCTACCCGGGGTTTCCTAACACAGTGATTAGTATTCTGCATAACTTTTTTGCCCCTCCTTTGCAAAACTTTCGTTCTAGGAAAACCGTTGTCTGCATTTCTACTGCTGTTGTCACGTTTTGAATTTCTTGGACTGAGTGTAGTAGCTATGTTACACTGCTTGTGCAAACTATAAATCTGGCTGTATATAGCTGCCTGATTTTTCTTCTGGGTCATATTTTTAAGCTGTTTTCCTGTCTAAGGACATAGAAAGCTATCTGGTATAAAGTTAAAAAATGTCTTGGTTCTTAATTTTGACTGAGACTTTTAGTGCCTTGGTTGTCTGTAAATTCAACCTTTTTCTTATAACTGCCTATCAGGTTACCTAAATAAAAGAATACTTGACTGTCTCTGTGCTTATTTTTTTTCAGTTTGGCTGTCTCCATACCTATTTTTTTCGATTTTCCGGCAGCACTGAGAATCAAAAGAGGTTTCTGTAACTGTATAACTGTGCTCTAATTGAAAGGACTCTAATAAAGTTTCTGTTCTGATGTATCCTTTCAGCTGCAATTTTATTTAACTGCCACCTTCCCGGCTTTGYGAACCCATGTTTCAAGCCACAGTGCAGATTATTTGCTCTTGGCCCCTTGTAGCAGTCCTAGAGTAATAAAGTTTTCATCACAGCCCTGAAGTTCCAATATTTGTCTCTGATGCTCCAGAGCTATTATTATCTTTATATCTTATCTTTTATCTCTGAAGTCCTCCTCAGTACCAGGACCCATCTTTGTAGCTGTCATTACTAGTTTATTCAACTGAGTGTTCACTACTGTGAGCTTCTCTTTTTCTTTTTTTTTTTTTTTTTT